>JAWPHD010011983.1:0-79277 GCA_037043455.1 Cyrtodaria siliqua
TAACCTTGTATGTTGCGAAACATATACATGTATTTTGGATTGGTAATCCGATGCTCTAGCTACATACTGTACTAGCTGGATGGTGACGATAGAACGAATTTGATGTCTATCTGTCATAATGGGCCCACTTCGGGTCGAAACTATATCGGATACATATTGGATAGATAACTAACCGATATTGTACCGATGATGGATAGTAACCTAAAACGATGTCTAACCGGTGATGGATAGTAAACTAAAATGATATCTAACCGATATTGGACCGATGTGTAGCCGACAAGATATCGGTCCGACTTGAAGCGATGGGCACGCCGATATCGGGCCGATATCATTTGTGATACTGGTCTGATATAAAAAAGATATCGGGCCGATGAAGGCTAGATATAGGATAGCTGGCTGGGTCCTCACCCCCTACATTTGTTCATTTAAAAATAGCTCCCCCACACACACCGACCAACCCACACAACACACACACACCTGTGTGTACTACGGTGTGGTATTCCAGTGTGGCAGCACTATAGATTGTAGATATCATAGATACATTACACTAAACACAATCATAAGTCCAGATTCTATTGTGCCGATACAGGTGGGCGTCTTATCGTTTAAAATATGGCGAATATACCATCGACTATCGCAACTTACCATCGACCATCGACTTATCAATTCTCATGCTGATCAAGATCTCACGATTACCGTAGAAAAATGTTTAGGTTATAATAGCGTAAATGAGTCTCCATTGCCCTTCCATAGTAAAGTTAGAATGTTGACAACCTGTTAAAAACTCAAACCTCGTTAGAATTCTGGGAAACTTACTTTATCATGCAAATAAACATGTATGCTATTAAACATCAACAAGGAAATAGGGGGTTTAATACCTTCTAAGAAATATTTCTTCAGTTTTATACTAACACCGGGTCAAAGGTCAACACTATTTTTACCCCTTGCAATTTCATACCCTGTCTACTTTCATTTCTCAAATTTATATCGAAAACTGTCAAAAACATGATGAGCTGCATTTTCAAATATCAACAACATGTCCAGAATACAGTTACAGCCAAAAAATAACAGGAAACTGCACTAAAAAAAGTTTTTAAAGAAAAAAAGATTAGCACTCTTTAATACAGAACTACTTTCGACTGCACCAGGCGAGCACATCCTGTTGATTTAGTGTAATTAGACCTTTAGGTCGATGGTAGGATGCGATGGTCGATGGTAAGATGCGATGGTAAGATGCGATGGTCGATGGTAAGATGCGATGGTCGATGGTACCATCGACCATCGCATCTTACCATCGACCTAGATCGATGGTCAGATGCGATGGTAACATGGCCCTAACAGGACACCGTAGTAACCCATGTAAATTCATTGATATTTTATTTTGAAAAGTACTGAGTACGTATTGAGTGCCTACAACGTTAACATGTTATATACTGATACCGCTACACACTTAACGTAAAAAGCAGAAGCTGAAATCAAGCTTTAAATGATTCTTATCATCATCCATCATGAGGTACCGATCTAGAATCTGAGTTTTGGGAGCATACCTTATGAAGAAACAAATGAAATTTATGAACACGCCAAAACAACCCAATGGCGTCAGTGACGGCAATATAGATTACGAGGATTCTGATTCAAATCCGATATTATTGGGCCTGAACTTGAAATTTCACTTGAGTTAAGTAATAAATGACTCAATCAAAGAAATGCACAAGTTCATAAAGAGTCCCATACAAAATATAGTTATGCGAATCTACCCAAAAGGGGAGGTGAACAACTACACCATGACACAAACGTTTATGCCAAGTGTTGAGTTTGTAGTGCCAGCTGTTCTTGAGTTATCGCGAAGATAAGCAATTTTTAGTGATTTTTTTATAAGTTTTGTTACCATGGCAACCAGATTTCTTATGCGAATCTACCCAAAAGGGGAGGTGCACAACTAAACAATGACACAAACATTCCTGCCAGGTTTCGAGTTCGTAGTTTCAGCTGTTCTTGAGTTATCGCGAAGACAAGACAGACCGACAGACAGACAGACAGACAGACATACAGACAGACAGGCCGAACGACATTTGCAAAGCAATATACCCCCTCCTTCTTTGAAGGGGGCATATCTATGTTTATGAAAGAAAATGGTGTTCGTGCTCGATGGATTATTGAAATGTCAAAATTATAGTTTTTAGTTCGTGAAACTAGTTTGTATTAATTAAATAGTCATGTGATCTGTAATAGGAAATATATCGGATTTATAAACATGCTAAAAGGACTAAACATTTACATTATCTTTAAGACATTGTTGCAGTTACTGTGCATGATTGTATTGTGTTCAATTAGACGAAGTAATCGACCCGAGCGACGCGTGTGAATTGATACAATTATATACAGTAAGTTGGTATTCATATAACGCCCTGCAGTCAGTTCTTGACTTCAAATTCAACAGATCGTTAAACGAATTAGCCACAATCAAGTCAGGTATGGACCGTAAAATTGAATTGAATTGGGTTTTAAGGTGCACCAACTCATGAAAAGGTTATATGGCGCTTAACAGGCATGAACATGCCAGGCTCATCTTCCATGTACATCGAGATAAAATATGGAAAATGGGCCTAGAACCTTCTCACCCTGAACTGCGCAGTTGCTGCAAATTCTATTGTAGACACTCCATTTACGCTGGAGCTACGTTACTGTTTTTCTGCCACTGCTCTTTTGGACCGTAAAAATGAAACCACAAATGGACACCCTATACTGCAAAGTAAAGATCACCAATACCTATGTGTTGTATTGGTTGGTGTCTTTATATTATTAAATAGGGATTGGATAGCTTTAAGACAGTAGGAATTGAAGAAATGTGATAGGATGGATGGTGTAAATACATTAAACATGCTTGTATATAATATTATGGAGTAGATAATATAAAACATCCTTGTATCATACTACTATTATGGAGTAGATAAACTAATACAGGCGTGCACTTATGCAATATACATACACTAAAGCATGCTTGTGTGATAACAGGCAAGTGTATCTTTATCTTTTTCGTTGGGTTTAGCAATTTGCTCGATATTCTTTTTCTATTCTTATCTTTAAATGCATTTTAATTTCGGTAAGTAATACAGTGTTGTTCTTAATTGGCAACTCAACACATATGGCTCGTGATCGAATAGTGTTAATTATCTGTAATTATATAAGCCCTCGTTAATAAATGACTCAGTGAATATAAAACATTCCTCAAGTTATTGTCTATGTATTATCCACTTCATACACACGTTTTTCTTAACTTGGCTGTCTTTTAAAAACTGACAGGTATCATCTAAAATATACTAGTGATCCCGGTTATCGCCTTACACTAGCTCTTTTCTGATTTGGGTAAAGAACCTCCGCGACTGACACTAGCTGTCATAATATTTTCCCTATGAGAATAATTCTCGACTGTTCAAGACCCTAACTCAATATATTTCGTCAAGTTATGAGCTAGGTTCAGCTGCAGGTAAACGTTTTATAAAAACGGGTATAACTCGATCGCCAATATAACAGTCAGAGTTATCTGACATGTTATAACTCAATGTATTAGGGTAAGATGAATATGTGCGTGAAGTTTTATAACACAGATAAAAACTTTTCAAGCTATGCCCAAGGTTAGGCTGCAGGTTAAAGTGTAACGTACTGACGACGACGGACAATATGATCCCTAAGTATGTGTCCGATAGTATATTCCATGCTACGCGGGAGACACAAACAAGAGCACCTAGAGGACTGTATCGCTCTACTTGCTATATGGAGTCTGTGGTGGTGGTGGTGGAGGGGGTGGAATATTAGCTGATGTGGCACAAAGGAGAAAATCCTTTGCCCTGCATTGAGCCAAGTGGCAGTCGAACAGAAATTACTGCCAAGTACCCCAAGTACCCATGTAGAGTGGCCCCTTTACACTAGAGTAACAAAACCCGTTTTATAAATGCATTCACATTTGGACAAGTTGTTTTGTTTTTTACTCGATTATCCCCTAGGGGCCCAGCAGACGGAATCAACATACGAAAACCTAGTGTGCATCTATACAAAACAACTAAAAAATACACCACACCTGAACATGAAATCTCAAAGGGTATGTAGGGAGTTAGCATCACAAGGCAGACATTCTGTTATAATAAATTACTGCAAGTTCCGCAAGTTTCAGTTAGAGAGGCCTCTTATCCAGGCGGTCAAAACTCGTTTTATATAATTATGTTGTGCCGCGAGTCCCAAATTAACCATACCAAATTAGAACTAGAGGTTCTCTTTAGTAAAAACAAATCCACCAAAACTCATTCAACTGGAACACGTTAATGATATACGCAACCTGGCTGAGGAGCACTAGTCCGGACAAAGCTTGCGTATTAAAACATTTAAAGAGCCACAACTCCAATAAAAATCATTCAACCGGAATAAAACATTAATATGCATATCTAGGTTTGGTAAAACAGGAGAACTAGTTGGGACAAAGTTTGTGCATTAAAACCTTTAAAGGACCATAACTCTGCCAAAAGATCATCCAACCGGAACACGACAATAATATACGCAACCTGGTTGAGGAGAACTAGTCCGGACAACGTTAATGTATTAAAACCTTTAAAGAACCTCAACTCAAATATAAATCATTCAACCGGAATACAACAACAATATGCACAACTATGCTTGGTACTGATCATTCCTGCCAGAAGTCATTGAAATCCAGCTAGGAGGTCACGAAAACTAGTCCGGATTAAGTTTGTGTATAATGGAACATAACTCTGTCAAAAATCAGTCAACAGGAACACGTCGATGACATATGCAACTAGGCTTTGTACTGATCAACCCTGGCAAGGTTCTTTGAAATCCGGCCAGGAGAAATAGTTTGAACAAAGTTAATGCATTAAAACCGTTCAAGGGTCATAACTCTGCCAAAAATCATTCAACCGGAACACGCCGATGACATGCGCAACTAGGCTTGGTACTGAACAGCTCTTGAGGGTCTGGAAGGGGTCAGAAACATATCGGATGATATAATTGTGTTCGGACGGACGCAATAAGAACATGACCTGCGCCTAGAGGCAACCTTCGCGAGACTGAAAGAGAGAAATGTAACGCTAAAGCGCAAGAAATGTGAGTTCAATAAGAAAAAAACTAGAGTTCTATGGACATGCATTTAGTGAAAAAGGAATATCAGCAGACCCGAAGAAAGTTGAGGCAGTAAGAACTATAGAGACACCGACGGATGTATCAGAGGTGAGAAGTTTTCTTACGATGATAAACTATGTAGGTAGATTTATTCCTAACTACTCTACTATAACTGAACCGCTCAGAAAATTGACTAAGAAGGATGCAGAATGGAAATGGGAATCCGAGCAGCAAGCAGCGTTTTAAGATGTGACTTGACTGCCGATACTATCATGGCATACTTCGATACAAAGAAAGAATCAAAAATGATAGTAGATGCCAGTCCGGTGGGACTTGGAAGTTTGATGATGCAAGATGGAAAAGTTGTGGCTTATGCGAGCAAAGCATTGACGGACGTTGAAACGAGATATTCTCAAACAGAAAGAGAGTGTTTGGCCATAGTATGGGCCTGTGAACATTTCCACATATATTTATTTGGTCATTCATTTACACTGATAAGCGATCATCAACCACTGAAAATGATTTTCAATAACCCGAAATCAAAGCCACCAGCTAGACTAGAACGTTGGCGATTACGTTTACAAGCATACAATTTTCGTGTAATATACAAACCTGGCAAGTCTAATGTAGCAGACTATATCTCCAGACACCCAGACAGACAGGTTTGTGAAAACAGTAGACATTCTATATAGCGGACGGCTTAGTGAACTTCATAGTGGAAAATTCAGTTCCAAAAGCAATGACATTAAAAGACATTTGTGATGAAACAAAAAAAGACAATGACTTGCAAAATTTTATTAAGACAATGAAAGCTGAATGTTGGGAGAAATCGTACAAGGATAATCAAACAATGGACACATTTTCAAGACTGAAAAACGAGCTGTCAATTGCTACAGTTGAAGGAGGCCAAGTGCTACTAGTGAACAGCAGGTTGGTAATACCCAAATCTCTGCAAAAGCAAGTTATTGAAATAGCGCATGAAGGACACATGGGTATAGTGAAAACAAAACAGCTATTATGGAAAAAGTATATTTTCCAGGTATCGACAAGAAAATGGAAGACATGTGCAAATCGTGTATACCATGTTTGGCATCTGTTCCAAAGAAACAATCGGAACCACTTCACATGTCTGAGTTACCAAGCTGTCCATGGAGTGAACTAAGTATGGATTTTTGCGGACCTTTTCCGGGTGAAACATACTTAATGGTGGTGACAGATGATTTTTCAAGGTACCCCGTAGTTGAAACAATAACGTCAACATCAGCCAAAGCTGTGATTCCGCAGCTGGACAAAATATTCTCCATATTTGGAGTGCCGGATATCTTGAAAACTGACAACGGTGCCCCTTTTAACGGACATGAGTTTAAGAAATTCGCGGATTATATGGGTTTCAAGCATAGGAAGATAACACCGTTATGGCCACAGGCTAATGGAGAATGCGAGCGATTTATGAGAACAATAGGCAAGGCTATACGCGCTACAAATGTTGAACATCGCAGTTGGAAGCAAGAAATGTTCAAATTTCTTCGCAACTATAGAGCTACACCCCATTCAACTACAGGAAAACCACCAGCTGAAATTTTGTTTGGTAGAAACATCAAAACAAAACTGCCAGAAATGACTACACAGTCAAATGACCAGTCATTACGTCAAAATGACAAAAATCAAAAAGAAAGGATGAAAGG
Organism: Cyrtodaria siliqua; assembly: GCA_037043455.1. NCBI lineage: Eukaryota > Metazoa > Mollusca > Bivalvia > Adapedonta > Hiatellidae > Cyrtodaria > Cyrtodaria siliqua. The sequence goes on from JAWPHD010011983.1 coordinate 6,816, forward strand.
AAATGCAGACAAACAAAGGCATGCTAAAAAGGTAGACATACAATTCGGTGACAAAGTGTTGATTAAGCAAGAAAAACGGGACAAATTAACAACTCCATTCAATCCAAACCCGTATGAAATAGTGGACAAAAATGGTTCAATGTTAACTGCTCAACGAGAAGACCATAGGGTAACACGGAATACAAGGTTCAAAACCCGCCTCAAATACTATCAGAAACCGACTTTTAAATCAATCCGCCAGACTGTAACACCGAATCAGCGAGCGTACGACGTTCAACGCGCGAACACCGAGCGCCTGTGTATTTAAAGGATTGCGTTCAATGATTAACATTTTGGTAAAAGTGCTAAGGGCAGAATAATCCATTGTTTACCAACTAGACACAATGTCTAGATTTATGACGCAACTAAAATCATCAGATTGCATTCATTGCTTAAAATAATATAGCAGTGTATTATGTAAACCAGTATGCACATTATGTTGCTGAAATCTGTAAATAATAATAGCTAGTGTACATTGACTAATTTCACCAGTGATGTAAAGTTCAACAGGAACTACCACATAACTTCCAGATGTAAACATCGTAGATAGATTTGGAAAATTCCACTGACCTACTTAATATCTGGGAGAAGTTTGACATGATAACTGGTACACATTTACAGGAAACTGTTAGATAATATCCTGAACTTTTCCAGCTTTGAATAAATGTACAATAGACAATGATGTGAAAGACTTAAACAAAAATATGGATTTACATGTAGTTAAATGTATACACAAAGTTTTGTTTTAATCAGTTTGTTACTGTCAGTATACAAATGCATGTGCTTTCTCTTAATCAAAATAATACTTTAGTACTGTACATATGTTTAATTCTGAGAAGAAAAGGGATGTAGCATTTAGATATGATATACACTTTAGATTCCTTTAGCCTGCCAGTATATTTCCATTGACTGATATTTAACCCAAGAGGTCAAGGCACACTGCATGCGCCTGTAGTATTTTGGTAGAGATTGAAATCAGTTGACATACGATCATCACTAAATAAAGATTCACTTATACAGACGTCTTGTTATTTAAACACATCTATCAAACTTTACAGTATGATGTTTTCATATCTCAGATTTCCAGCCCCAGTGAACATATTCTGTAACTGTTAGTTTTCCATTTTTAGCTCTACTGATCAGAGATCAGCAGAGCTTATGCCGTGGTGCGGCGTCCGTCGTCCGTCTGTCTGTCCGTAAACTTTTTTTTGTAGCGACTTCTCCTCTGAAACTACTGAATGGATTTTCATGAAACTTTACAGAAATGTTGTCCATGAAGTCTAGTTGATCCTAGCAAAAATTCATGTTGATGTGAAATCCAAGATGGTCTAAAAATAGGTTTTTAAAAAACAAGTTTGTAGCGACTTCTTCATGAAAACTATAAGTGATATTGATATGGGACTTTTTCTAAAATGATCAGCATGACATGATGTTGGTCCCTGTCGAAAATCGTTTTGATTCGACGTTAAACATGGCTGCCAGCGGCCATCTTTATTTACATAGAGTTATTTAGTAAAAACTTGTAGCAACTACTCCTCTGAAACTACTTGACGGATTTTCATGAAACTTCACAGGAATGTTGCTCTTGATGTCTAATCGATCCTAGCAAAATTTCAGGTCGGCCGGAAATTCAAGATGGCCGCCACGGATAATTTTTTTTCTCTCAAAAAACAAGTCTGTAGCAACTTCTTCTTGAAAACTATAAGTGATATTGATATGGGACTTTTTCTAAAATGATCAGCATGACATGATGTTGGTCCTTGCCAAAAATCGTTTTGATTCAACGTTAAACATGGCTGTCAGAGGCCATCTTTGTTTACATACAGTTATATAATAAAAACTTGTAGCGACTACTCCTTTGAAACTACTTAACAGATTTTCATGAAACTTCACAGGAATATTGCTCTTAATGTCTAATTGATCCTAGCAAAATTTCAGATCGGCCAGAAATTCAAGATGGCCGCCACAGCTAAAAATTGATTTTTAAAAAATAAGTTTGTAGCGACTACGTCTTGAAAACTTTAAGTGATATTGGTATGGGACTTTTTGTAAAATGATCAGCATGACATGATGTTTATAAGAGTCAAACATTATTTTGATTCGACGTTAAACATGGTTGCCAGTGGCCATCTTTGTTTACATAGAGTTATATAATGAAATCTTGTAGCGACTACTCCTCTGAAACTACTTGACGGATTTTCATGAAACTTCACAGGAATGTTGCTCTTGATGTCTAATTGATCCTAGCAAAATTTCAGGTCGCCCGAAAATTCAAGATGGCTGCCATGGCTAAAAATAGATTTTCAAAATACAAGTTTGTAGCGACTACTACTTGAAAACTATAAGTGATATTGATATTGGACTTTTTGTAAAATGATCAGCATGACATGATGTTGGTCCTTGTCAAAAATTGTTTTGATTCAACGTTTAACATGGCTGCCAGCAGCCATCTTTGTTTACATAGAGTTATATAGTAAAAACTTGTAGCGACTAATCCTTTGAAACTACTTGGCAGATTTTCATGAAATTTTACAGGAATGTTGCTCTTAAGGTTTAATTGATCCTAGCAAAATTTCAGATCGGCCAGAAATTCAAGATGGCCGCCATAGCTAAAATTAGATTTTTTAAAAAAGAAGTTTGTAGCGACTACGTCTTGAAAACTATAAGTGATATTGATATGGGACTTTTTGTAAAATGATAAGCATGACATGATGGTTATCAGAGTCAAACATTATTTTGATTCGACGTTAAACATGGCTGTCAGCGGCCATCTTTGTTTACATAGAGTTATATAATGAAAACTTGTAGCGACTATTCCTGTGAAACTACTTGACGGATTTTCATGAAACTTCACAGGAATGTTGCTCTTGATGTCTAATTGATCCTAGCAAAATTTCAGGTGGGCCGGAAATTCAAGATGGCCGCCACGGCTAAAAATAATTTTTCAAAAAACAAGTCTGTAGCAACTACTTCCTGAACTCAAAATCAATCAGTAGAGCTTCAAGGTCATTGACCTCTTGTTGTTTACCTATTCCTCACATTCTTTTTCAAACTGTCTCCCAGCTGCTCTTGCTATAACGTATGCCACACCACCAGCATGGGCCAAAATTTCATTAGCAGTATTCACGATATAGTCTACTTTGAGGTCGTTAATAATTCCTGTGTATACTTGAATTATCAGGTTTCCCGCCGTTGAAAAAGTGACAGGCTCTGTAGCCATTTTTCGCAAAGGTGTTGATTCATTATGGTCATCTTTGTACAATCTGCTTGTCTCTGTCATTGTCCGATATGAACTACTAAAGTCTGTCACAGGAACAGTTGTATCTGAAAATGATGGCTGCAGAAATGAATAAGCACTGGGAGTGTCAATAACAACTGATCGTCGTGCTCGGCAAGTTGTCTTGACAAGTCCCAGAAGAACCTTTAGTTTATGTTTAGCTTGTTGTATCTCTTCAGAAGGACCGTGGATTTGTATTTCCCTATCCCGTTCATCAACTATGATTTTAGGAAAGTCTCGTTGCAAACCATCATCGGCTTTACTTATCAAGTCTCTTTGTCTGACACATGTAGTTTCGACAGAATCGCTTGTATACGATTTTAGAGTATTAATCCTTTCACTGATGAACAGATACGTATCTCTATCTCCGTTTACACAAAGTTCAGAGCTCGTGTGGTTGTATTTTATCGTTCTGTCTAATGCTTTATTATGTTCTTTTAGACCCAGCTCAATGAGGTGATATATTCTTTGTTCGACATCGTGAATGTAAAATGTTCCTTGATCAGGTTCTCTTTTAGGATATTCAAACACACTGTTGCCGTGTGTTTTGCCGAATTCTTCTTGAGAAAAATTCATCTTGATGTTGATATTTCTGGGAGCAAGTTTAGCAGATATTCCATCACCAAGTCGGTTGCTATCATGTGTAATTGCACTAAGCTTGGTCTTCGAATAGTGACTTGTGTCACTTGTGTTTGCTCCGTGTTCATTTTTAGCGTTTTCAAACGAACTGATGTTTTTATGTCCGATGTATCCAGCAGTCGAAGGTTTTGTATCAATAATACACTTTGCTTTAAATTTAGCATGACCATAATCGCCAACATCACTAGAAGTATTATCATCTGAGGCGCACATGTTCTTTACGCCGCTGTCCGTTTCTGCTAGGTCTAGTTCATCCCCAGGAGAATAAGCTCTGTCGCTAGCTGCTTTAATAAATACTGATAAAGGTAATCCTTTGAGAGCAACAAACACAATTCAGAGAATAAAGCAGCAGACTCGGTTTTATTGAGTCTGTTCATGAAAAGTAATGAAAGAAGCAACACTTCTCACGCCCTCTAGCACCGGCTTAACATCGGTTTCAATATCAGATGTAAAAACAAATACAACTTTGTCATGCTCGGCGATCTGGATAATACTACCAGCAAACTCTAAACACAGGTATGATGCTTCTGATACGAGAAATCGGTCGTTCAGAGGGACTTCCATAACACATATACTTTCATCGATTAAATCGTGTGCCTTTCGAATGTCAGCTTCTGATAGAGCATATACTTTTAACGATTCGTCTTCTTTCTGAAATGCCATGTAGCATTTGAGACCTTGTCTATTTATTTTTCCCTGCAGATTTAGGCCTTGAGCCAGGACCCAAAATTTTCGATATTGTTACCAACTCAAGGGACAAATTCTACCATCACTTTTTGAAAAGAGCAATGTATATAGATTACATTTTTCCATGATAGCAATCTGGAACAGGTAGCTTATATAAAAAAAATCGAACATTAATAGGTTATCATTTTAGCGCTTTCATATAAGTTTTTGATGTTCATTTTTTGAATGTCATGCTTGTGTGAATAATTATTGATGTACTTTTTAAAGATGCACTTAAGTTTACAATTCATTGAGTTACATAAAGCGTAAATAAGCTCTTTTTTAGCACTGAATTCAGTTTAAAATCTCTATTTTGCTTCAAATTAGAAGTCAATTTACCCCACCCACTATTGACACATTTTTATGCATTTAGTTTAGTTAATATTTTTTACAATATATGTGTAAACTTGTAAGAATCAGTAATTTACAACCTTTATACATGATTTAAATAATATTATAATATGAATAAGGGATTGTTATGATATATTGATGAAATTAAGTACTAAGGTAATGTCCATGGCATTGCACATATGTGTTCAGTAAGCCTGATAAGTTGAGACGCATGCCAAACTGGAAGTATAAGCCTTCCTCAAAGTAACTGCAACATAAATAGTATTAACATGTTCTGATATATACATATATTGCACGGACGACACATAGTCCAAAGGATTCTAGATAAAGGAATTGTGCGGTTTAACGTGTTTTTTTTTAAACAAAAGTCTTATTTTAGCTGTATGCGTCATGGCAATACTTATTATGATTACACATTTGGATTATGTATTACACATAAATACATGAATTAAACCAGTGAAGTAATCTTATTAAACATTGCATATTGCAACGCAAAATCTTAAAAGTTGTCTATTTTAATACTTTTTAATTACAATTTATGCATATTTTAAGGATTTTTACACCTGAATTACCCCACCCATATACAACACAATGAAGAATTCTGCATACGAAATGTAAAAATAGTAGTATATGCATTTGCACGAACCATATTTTTGTTACTGAAAAAAGAATCGACGAAGATGAATTGATTTGAATTGGGGTTTTACGGCGCACCAACACAAACATGTTATATGGCGCCAACAGGAATGAACATTCGACCCGGCTCACTCTTCATTAACATCTTAGATAAAAATTTGCAGAATGTGCCTAGAACCTTCTTACCTGCAGAACTGCAGAGTTGCTGCAAATTCTCTAGTAAACACTCCATTTTTCGCTGGAGCCACGATCACTGCCACCACTGAAGTAGCACCTGAAACAATACAGGTTTCATGATGAAAATAATGAACAAAAATGACAAAATTAACATGAATTTGGGGAAATTTTACCCCTATGCCTGGATATGCAGTGGTCATATTCTTGGCCGGAAACCACACGGCGTCGACGAAGAAATATTGTTTAGGTGATATCCAGATCACTGTGCTAACTACTTACCATGGCAACTATTTGTTAGTATTGGTGCAGTTGTTACAATATAACCTGCTTAGGATATTTATCTAAACATAGGTTGTGATGTTCTTAGGTTGTGATGTTCTCCGTACTTGATTTAGAGTATGGAATTAACCTAGGATAGTAAGCATCAAGCCTATTTTTGCGCGTGCAAGTGGAATGATTATATGCATTTAGGAACCTGCCCTACTGACGAATAGACACCTATGTTTCTTTAACGTAATTGGAGAAAAAAAAACAAGCGATACACGGGATCGCCTGGTTTACGTCCCCATCCGACGGACGAGGGTAAAAGTGTCTTGCCCAAGAACACACCGACAAAATTCACTGGCTCCGGTGAGGTTTGAACCAGGTTTGAACCTCTGAATTTAAAGTCCCCAATGCTATCCACTGCATCAACAGGCTGTATGCGCTCAAGCAGGATGACTGCATTAAAATACATACAACTAAAATGTTAATCCGTCATGAAGGTTATATCCAAGAAGCTGGGTTCACAACGGTCTCTTTGGTTATTAACATGTTGCACTAGGAAAACAAATATATATTTGTTACAGATATAGATTTGTCTTAACAAATTCACAAATATTAATAATAATAATAATAATAATAGATATAATTTAGTGTAAGTATTAAAGTAAATTATATCTATTATTATTATTATTATTATTAATATTTGTGAATTTGTTAAGACAAATCTATATCTGTAACAAATATATATTTGTTTTCCTAGTGCAACATGTTAATAACCAAATAGTTCTTTTGATTGGTCTTAAGTGTTTGGAGTTGATATACCAAATAGCTATTTCACGGTTATTATTAGATGCATTATCATGTATGTGGTTATTTATAGTTGGACTTATTTACTATGCTTGTGAATATGACCAAGTCTATTTATTTTATTTTCAACTCTCAATTTGTGCTTGGGTGTTGCATGTGTTGTGTGCACGTGCATGCGTGCGTGTGATGTATTATCATAGTTACATGTTTATAATCGTATGGTTATTTGCAAATAATTACTACTTTATACATACGTTTCGCGACGTATCTCAGATGGAGTGCTTCTATTGTGCTTTGTACACAAATTTATTAAGTATTAACAGTTTTCCTCTTAGTTCGTTAATTGTTATGTGATATATCGTTTATGGTTTTTCTTTACCTTTACTTCCTTTAGTACTATGGATAATATCGTTTCATTATTTATTCGATTCATCATCCTTTTACTTTCATCATTTCTTTTGTTCTACTTCTTTCTTCACGTCTTAATCAGAGAGTCAACCACAAGCTGTAAAGTATGTGTAACCGTATGGCCATTCCCACAACTTTATGTATACGTGATTTTGAAACCCAATGGGTAATGACTTAATGTGTTGGAGAATGGCCATAGGTACTTTTAACAACAAACTTAATCCGATTACTAGGAAAATGTGTTTTCTCAGTCACCCGTTTTATTTCATTAAACATTTGTTTACACTGATGCGATGCTTTCTTAGCAAAATTGTTTCCATTTCTTCATATTTTTTAAAATCGTTTTTAAACTTAGAATTTTCCATAGTTATTAGTCTACTTGTTCTCATGTCTGGGGATATAGAAATGAATCCAGGCCCTGACAACGAAACGCACAGTCTATCTATATTCCATTTAAATACGAGAAGCATAAGACATAAACTTGAATACATTAAGGACAATTTACTTGACTTTGATATTCTGTGTTTTACAGAAACGCACCTATGCGACAACGTCTCCAATGAGCCTTTAACTATCGAGGGGTATAGTAATATGTTTCGTAAAGATACGTCTGCACATTCTGGAGGCTTGCTAGTTTATACAGCTACTAACGTGATTTCAAGACGCGTACTGGAACTTGAATATGCACTGCCCACTTCACTCTGGATAGAAGTAAAAGACAAAAATAAACGTTTTTTAATATGCACCATTTATCGTCACCCAAATTCAAATATCAGTTTTTGGGATAATTTAAATATAAGCTTAGAAAAAGCATTTGAAATATCTGAAAATATCATCGTAATTGGTGATATAAATGAGAATCAACTTAATACAGAAAACCATTATTTAAAGGATGTAATGCAGATAAATAACATGAAAAATATAATAACTGAACCTACTAGGGTAACAGATCATTCTTCTACATTGTTAGATCCCATTGTCATATCAGATTCATTGAAACCCTTCGATTCAGGTATTTTAAAAATACCACGTGATATAAGTGATCATTGTGGTACATACTTAAGTATCCAATACAGTTATAATATCCGACCGACTTATACCCGACGTGTATGGAATTATAAAAAAGCCGATTACGTAAAACTTAACGATCTCATTCACCAGGCTGATTGGTCCATTTTATACAGAGGTTCACCTACCGTAGCCTGCGAACATTTTACAAAAATGTTTTTAGAATTTGTTAAATTATGTATCCCTTTTAAAAATGTTACAATTCGACCAAATGATAAACCTTGGTATGATTCTGTAATCAGACGTGTCTCGAGACAGCGTGATCGCCAGAAAAAAAAAGCTACACGCACTCAGTCTTCCGTCGACCTGACCGCCTATAAACGCCTGCGTAATAAAGTCAACAATCTTAAAACACATGCGAAAGAACGCTTCTTTAGCAGTATTGAAGACACAATTACTGAATCATGTATCACTGACAGGCGAAAATACTGGAAACTCTTGAAATATTTTATTAAGTCAAATAAAAACGCTGAAACCATTCCTCCTTTAAAAATGACATTATCAAATGGCGATACGTCATTCTCAATAACTGACCAAGATAAAGCAAATTGCTTAAATGATTATTTTGTTTCAATAGCTTCAGTTGATGATTCAAATGTTGAACTACCTAATTTTATACCGAAAACTGGTGAAAAACTAGAAAATATTTTCATTGAAGAAAGCGAGATAGTAGATGTTATTAAGATTTTGGAGATACACAAAGCATGTGGGGAGGATGAAATTAGTCATAAAATGCTGAAGGAAACTGTATATACAATTTCAAAACCGTTACATATACTTTTTAACAGATCATTAAATGAATGTGTTTTCCCTGACTTATGGAAATGTGCCATGGTAATGGCATTGTTCAAAAAATCGGATCCTAGTATTCCTATAAATTATAGACCAATTTCGTTGTTGAGTTGTGTAGGCAAAGTCATGGAAAGAATAGTTTTTAAAAATGTGTATAATTTTCTACACATGCATGATCTTATATTCAAGAATCAATCAGGTTTTTTGCCTGGTCATTCTACAACCTACCAACTAGTCGATATGTATCATCATATATGTCAGGCATTCGATGCTAAACAATTTACGTGCATTGTCTTTAATGATATATCTAAAGCTTTTGACCGTGTTTGGCATAAAGGTCTCTTATTTAAATTAAAGCAACATGGTATTGATGGTAAGCTTTTATCGTGGATATCAGATTATCTTTCAAGCCGATCGCAAAGAGTGTGTGTAGGAACTTCATCATCAGCGTTAAAAACTGTAACTGCCGGGGTTCCCCAAGGGTCTGTTCTGGGGCCCCTTTTATTTTTAATATACGTAAATGATATTGCTGAAAGTATGCTTAGTATTACTCGTTTATTTGCTGATGATAGTTCGTTAGCAATTTCCACATCTAATATAGATGACATGGAAGGTATTTTAAACCACGACTTACACATGATTACTGAATGGTCAAACCAATGGCTTGTCCAGTTTAATCCCAATAAAACAGAAGCAATGTTCTTTTCTTTATCTGAAGATGATCGTCTCCCAGTTCTATACCTTAATAATATCCAGTTGACATTTGTTGATCACCATAAACATCTAGGTTTAACGCTTAGTCATAATGGAAAATGGCACGAGCACATCAAAAATGTTGTTGCTTCCGCAACAAAGGTATTAGGATTAATGCGAATGCTTAAATATAAAGTATCTCGAAGAACACTTAATCAGATTTATTTATCCTATATGCGTCCAATCTTTGAGTATGCTTCCATTACATGGGACGGTTGTACCTTATACGAAAAAGATACTTTGGAAAAATTACAATATGAAGCAGCCCGCATAGTAACTGGACTGACTCGTTCTGTATCCATACATCATTTATTAGCTGAAATAGGATGGATTTCTCTTTCCGATAGGAGAAAACTGCAAAAGCTTATTACAGTATACAAAGTTAAATATGGAACAACTCCAAACTATATCTCAAATCTGTTCCCACAATTGGTAGGACAAGTGAGCTCTTACAACCTTCGAAATAGTGATAATTATGCCACTACTGTTCGTAGAACTGAAATATTTAATAACTCGTTTGTACCTTCATCTCTTAATCTCTGGAACAACTTACCAATAGATATACGTAATTCAGAATCTATATCGATATTCAAGAGGAAACTTTTAAGTTTTGTTTTTCCAAGCTCAAAAGTTCCTACACACTACTTAACTGGCCAACGAGTATTTGCTGTTTTACATGCCAGAATACGAAATTATTGCAGTAACCTTAATAATGATCTTTATTTAAACCATTTACGAGAATCATACAATTGCGATTGTGGTTCTGCAGTAGAAGACGCTGAACACTTTTTTTTCAACTGTATTTTATTTCGTACACAACGGCTTCGTTTGTTTCAGTCAACTCGTACATTTCACCCATTAAATTTAAATACAATACTTTTTGGTCGCGAACACTTGTCGGATGACGATAATCAAATTCTCTTCGAAGCAGTGCAAATGTACATAAGAGAAACACAGAGGTTTGCCTAGATTTAGATTTACTTTTGCAACTCATGCTGATTGACTCTCTTCTTTCGAACTTGACACAATCTCTATACTTCTTCTTTTTTTCCTTTTTTCTTCACTAGTTCCTAGTTTTTCTTTCTCACTACCTTTTCTCTATTCATGATATTATGTGCAAGTTATGTATATTTACCTATGTAATTGTCTAACTTTGTGTGTATACTATTTTGTCGGGAAGGGCATTAACTAATGTTGTAAGAACTTGTAGCCCAACCCTTTTGCGATTATATATTGGCAATAAAATATGTTTAAATTAGACAACGGTCTCTCTTATCTAGCATTCATGTATGTCGAGTTGCAATATGCCTGCAAGCCTTATATATGCCCAGCTCATTGCTGTTTTGATAAACTTGGCAATTAATGCCTTGGGATAGAACAGGACAATTAAGAATACTCAGTTCATAGTATCTGATTTAAATAATATAACTTAATGTGAAAATATAACATACATTAAGATATAAAAAATATATAAACGCTTCCAGATAAGAATCGGTACCCAGTGCATCGAGATAGATTACATTTAGTGATCACGGTTAGTTTACTGATGTTTTCTCTAAAAGCTATATCCGACATACAGGTGCTACTGCAGTTAAAGTAGCTATCCCGCCAACAACAGCCTCATTTTACAACATATGTACATCGTTTCTAAACCTACTGACCACAAGGTATATACATAACGTACATCGTTTGAGAATCAAAACTCTATAGATACAATAAAAAAGCTTTAACCAGCCATACATAAAAAAAAAGGATAATTCATTTTACACTTATTCAATTACGGATATTACAAAAACCCATGAATAAACATATACTTTTAAGCGACACATATGCATTATTATATGAGATGAACACCTGGATAGAGTTTTGATAAACTGTTTTTGTAGTGTAATTTTGTCGTAATTTGGCGGTTATTTTAAAATGTGTATAACAAACACCTAAATATCAACAGTTAAACCGTAAAATGCCTTTTCTTTTCCTTTCTGTTTTTTTTTTGCAATTTGTCGAAAATGCAGTGGTATACTTTGTGATTTTAGTTCGTGGTTTTATTCAATATGCGATTTGTAAACATGGTTAAGTCTTCATAATGGAATACCTTATCAAAAGTCACATTCTCTTTATATTTCAGTTCGCTTAAAACTTTTGAAGTGATTTTATGAAAAGTGTACAACTTCAAGCCATAAACAAGAGACCCACTCGCCTTGTCTCAAAGTGCTCTCATGTTTTAAGAAACAACAACAATTTCTTTATATAAATCTGTAAAACTGTGACCCCCGTAGTGGCCGTATTTGACCCCATTGTCGCCATTTGAACAAACTAGGTAGAGGATCATAAGCTTATGGTACATATGAACTATTATTTAGCTTTTGAAGTATCAGAAGCTGTTTGAATATGTTTTCCTATATAATTCAATGTTATAGCGTGACCCCCGGGACAGGGCCAAAATTGATTCCAGGCTTGATTCAAGAAGGACACCATTTAAATTATTTGGTACAGGACAATAATCTGAAGCTACATATAGCTTATTAAACCTCTAGGTCTTGTAGTTTCAGAGAAGATGTTTATAGACGTTCCTGCATAACTCTATGTAAATATGTGACCCCCGGGACCGGGCGAAATTTGACCATAAGATCACCATTGAACAAAATAAATTGGTACAGATCGATACTCTAATGCTACATGCATCGTATTAGACCTCTAGCTCTTGTAGTATCAGAATTGAATATGTTTATGGACTTTCCTATATAACTCTTTGTAAAACTTTAACCCCAGAACCCCTCCCCACCGCCGTATGGTTGCCAGGGTAGAATACAACCACTGCAAACACACTGTCACATGCAGAGGGGTAGGATCTAGGATTTGAACAAAAGTGGTAGAGAACCATAAGCTTGTACAATATGCAAAATAATAGACCTCTGGCTCTTGTTTTTTTTTAAAGAAGAGATTTTAAAGATGTTTCTATATGACTATATGTAAATATATGACCCCTGGGCCGGAGCCAGATATGACCCCAGGGTCAACATTTTAACAAACTTGCTAGTGGACCATAAGCTTATGCTTCATGCGTAATATGGGACCTCTAGCTCTTACAGTTTTAGAGAAAATTATTTATGTTTAAAGATTTCCTATATAACTGTATGAAAAAATGTTACCCCCGGGGCTGGGCCATATTTGACCCTAGGGTCACCATTTTATAAATACTTGGTAGAGGACCCTAAATGTATAATACATGCAAAATGTTAGACCTGTAGCTCTTCTAGTTTCAGCGAAAACGATTTTTTAAAGAAACAAGAGTTTTGCTTAAAAGGGGGAGATAACTCTAATAACAACAATCAGCTACCCTGTTCACACTGCTATCATGGATTTTTTATTTCTCTACAAGGTTCTCAATAACATGGTATTAGTAAGAATTTGTCCCTTGAGATGGTAACAAAAAAGTGTATGGCTCACGGTCTAATTATTCTGTACTACCTTTACTTTGAGTAACTGCACTTTATGAATGTCAAGTTTCCATTCAGGTCCTGAAGTTTTCACTTCTTCTGAAAAATGTGTTAACATATTATTTGCTTTATTAACTTCCGCTCTAAACCCTTTTAAAATAATACCATTTTCTAAATCTAGTATCAAATTCACATTTGGGAGTTTTCTTGCAAGGATTTCTGCAAATGACAGACATGTGAGCAACTGCACTGTACTATACACTGTACACTGGATTTGTATTACGCGCATGTAACGTCTATAATTTCTTCTGTGTCTAACTCTTCAAAGCCAAGTTCAAGTTCGTTTTGCCGGCCCAAGGTTTAGAGCATCCTCAGTATCACAAGTAAAAACAAACACTGTTTCGTCCTTTTCATCAATAAGCATAAATTTGCCAGCGTAACGTAATGACAATTTACGTGCAGATGAAATCAATGGATCATTTTGTGAGATTTTCATGACACAAATGCATTTCTCTAAAAATGATTCTTCTCTGCCTATGGCATATACTGATTGAGCAAACAGCCTGACCGATTCTGTGTTTTCATCAAATGTAAAATGGCATTCAATGCCTTGTCTAACAAACTCGTCCCTTAGAAATTGCCTTGTTTCCTTCGCATAGCAATTTTACTTTGTAACTGTCCAGCTTCAAATCTGATGTTCGTACATTGAATAGAAATTCAGTTAACGATTGCTCCGCTTCGTCAAGATCATCAACCGCTCCAATGAACACCACACCTTCTTTTTCTGATATTTCTACGCTAACATTTGGCAAATTTGTCCGAATTACTTTCTTGAAAGATAAGCGTTGGAGTAACTGCACACTGGATTGATATCCTGAGAGTTTTTTCCGAAAAACTGCCTCCATCGCTGTGTTTATTTATATGACCCTTCAATATATGTATATATTATTATTGAAAGAAACAACCAACTTTAAGAAATTGAATCCAAAGTTAAAAGTTCACTTGAGCTAATCCGACGGCGAACCACCGCAAATTCCCAACCATTACATGTGAGACGTAATTAAAATATAAATATAATAATTCTAACCAATTGGTTCATAACTTTGTAAGTTCCGTAGCTGTTATACACACTTGTTTTGTATAAACGTTTTCCATGGAGAAGAACTTCAAGTTGTCTTTCGTTCCATTTTTTTATTTAATGTACTGTTAAACATATTTATGCACTAATCCAAAATAAATAAATTTAAACTAATTAAAAACAATGCTGACCCTCCAACTCCTCACCTCCCCCAATTAAAACTTCAAACCCTATAATTATATCGCATATCTCCTAGTAGGTGTTTTATTTTTAATTTCGTGTTAATCATGATAATGCAACTCTTTATTTCCCTTACAGTCTTAGAGTAGTGCATATCGTACTTGTACACAGGTATCACTATAGTTTCCAGAAAAAATGTTTGCCTTTATCGGGACTCTAACACATGACCTTTTAATATACATCCAGGTGTTCTCTCTCCACCCGCTATAGTTACTTTTTAGATTCGATGGTTACAGAATATAAGAATATTTCATGGGTATCTGGTGAAGATAGAGAATTCCAACCCGAGGTATAACTGTTTTTACCCACACACGCACACGCACGCACGCACACGTTTTATATGGATATTACAAGACCTTGACACATGACATTAACATTAAACATGCGACTCCGAAATTGACGAAACATAGAGATTCTATTGAGAATAAATATGTATCACTTTATATATCATGCAGAAATAATATAAGAACCTTCCATGGGTATCCGGTAAAGATAGGGAATTCCAACATGAGGTATAATTGTTTTTATCGTAACCGAGACGCTGCCGAGGTTCTGATTAAAACAGTTATTCCGAACATGTTTATTTACACAATAACGTCATGCAACTGTCATTGTTGATATCAGACTTTTATCTTCCTCCAATGTAAGATCAGGCTTTCTTGCATACCGTATAAGTTTATCCGAGTTTAATTTGGGTGATGGAAATGTTGATGTTACACATGGTGGAAGATAAAAGTCAACAATGACGTCAATACTGTCAAACGTTGCATGACGTCATTGAATAAAAGGCATGCAAAACATGAGTAATTGGCGAAGGTAAAGCACAAAACATCATTGACATGCAAGAAAAAGAATCAATCATGGATATCCGGTTCAGATAGGGAATTCCAACACTCTGTATAACTGTTTCCCGATCTTTACCTAAGGAATACCCATGAACGATTTATATTCCATCTCCATGCAAAATACCCGTATCCAGTATGCAAGAATACATTATATTACATATTTGTCTGTGACTTGTATAGGAAATACTGGGAATAGATAAGCTATATCTACTGTGAAATATCTCCCACTGGGGGGCGTGCATCCAGATCCTTGCCTTCGGCGTTCAGTTATTACTTTTGTGCGTATAATGTATACAAGACTGGTTACGCCCGTGTAAAATCTCCCGTCGAACATATTTTCGACTTGGAACTAAGTAAGAACATGTAAAACATCTTCATATTTATTTATTTTTATATTCTTACAATAACATATATGTATATTGTTTCCGTAGTTCTCTGAATGTGGACTTTATTGTTGGAGAATTGGAGGTACAACAATTTCAGAATAATTTGAGCACAAATCAAGCATATGACGTATACTGACTATTGTTTCTCATTCATTTATAACAATGTTCCACCGAAAATGGCGATAGTCGTGCATGGTACATGCACGAGAAAGGAGATAAACAAAATGCCATGAGTAAACTGTCATTTACCCCAACACATATAAAAAATCGAACGAAAAATAGCCCGTATGGGATTTGAATCATTAGTGTTTCTTTATAATGATTCCAACTGATGACCGCTAACCAATTCGCCATGCGCTCAATGCAACTGATAGTTTACATTTAAAATATACTATCGCATCACTAAAAGTGCACTGTCTGACCTCTGGCTATCTGATGCCTGCTGTTCTTGTAATAGCATGTGCAAGTGTTATCATATGTTCTCAAATAATGTATATATTTATCTTTTTCAGTGCATCCCACGAAAGATGGATGTAAAGTGGCTGGTAAATGCCACAAATCCCAGAGAAAGATCGAAGAGCCATATGAGATTTAAGTAATAACACCAACACTTTTTAATTGATTTTTCTTTAATTTGAAATAAATAGTTGACAACATTTCATTGGCATTAAAATTGAGTGTTTTTTTAATCCAGAATATCATTTTCAATATCAATATACATGCATATATGTATATATATACTTTTTTTTTTTTTTTTACTTCAGATACATTTTGCAAGAGGATGACCAGCCAGCTGTGGCAGGTGCGCATTGCGGTTGTCCCACTGCATTAAATGAATGTTGTTGTCACATTACTGGCTTATTGTACCGGCTAGCTATTTAACTTCAAATTGCTAGGATTGGAAGCTTTGCTAGAGGATATAGCAAATATGTCATTACCGCAGACATGACATGTACCAAGAGGGAAGAAAATATATGGAAAAGTCATACATGTCTTTGAAGTTTGTGGATATAAGAAGGATAGTACAAAGCACCAGATTTACTAGTTTTGCCTGCTCTTAAGATAAGCAACAGTGTCAGTTTTGTCCATTCCAAATTTAGGCTTGTACCGTTCGGTTCAGTTCTTAGCTATCAACATAAACTCGTGATGATGATGTTATAAATATTGTTGGTAGTGTTGGTTTTTCAGACCTTCCTGTCCAGAATTGAATGGCAAATACGTTTAATGCAACATTATCGTTGACACAGCACATAACACTGGAAGGTCTCCTAATGTCTATGATTGGTTGATCTGATTCGATGCTGCAAGTGCTCTAATCCTCCTGAATTTGTAATCTATAATAAAATACAAACAACTATATATGTTTGTTTATTTTCAGTTTTGTTTATTTTCCTGTGAATAAATCATTCCTATCAACTTTAATGTTTGTTTACTTCAACGTCATAATAAATTATCTGTTTTCAAGTCATGTTATAGCAGTTTGTGTTTTAGTTTTCCAAAGCATTACCTTTTACATTTAAACTGTTTAGTTTCAGATGGTGTCAACACTTTTCTTTTAAATGAATGTCTCGGTGTTGTTTCTTCTTTCCAGTCACACTGGGGAAAGCATAATTCTTTAATCTTTTTTTTTGAGCGGGATCCATCCAGTGTAGTCATCTTTTGTGAAAAGTTTGAAACAAACAACTGTGGTTTTCAAAATCTGAATTAAAAACATATATATATCATCATTTTCTTTACATTTTACAGAATAAATACGGTATCATTTACAAGGAGATTTCTTGCTGCGGTAATTATTTTTAAAGAAGACAGACACAATTAAAAATTAAAAAATTAAAACAAGATATTAGCTTTACTATTTTACAATTAAAAACAGAAATAAAATGATCATACATACGCTAAAATTAAAAAATATATGTTATGTAATGAAAATACTCACATTGAAAAGGTGGCCTTCATCTCATCTGATCTTTACAATACTCTTTTTTCTAGGATTTTCAAATTTTGGTATATGATGAAAGCTTAATGAAAAGTAATATCTTCCATTTGAATTGCATAAAGGCACACAGCAATGATAATTTGACTTTATTTGTTTTGACAGGGCTGCCTGAAAGGCTGTTATCACTAGCAGAAGCCATGCAATGTTTACATCTGACCCATCTCAGTCTCGTTTTGATTGTGGAATTCCAAGCATGCATATAATTTGTAAAGGGTCTATAGCGGGTATATATATCGTTAATTTTATTTTTTAATATAAATCATCTAAACTGAAAACATACCATTAATCGGACACATTAAAACATATCATATGTATAATACAGATAGAAAACATATCATATGTATAATACAGATAGGACACTATGTTTTGTAAAACACTTTCACCACTGTCAGAGGACTCGGTAAAAAAAGGTCCTACCTACCTACATACCTACCTACCTACCGACCTACTTACCTACCTACTTACCTATCTACTTACCTACCTACCTACCTACCTACCTACACCTACCTACCTACCTACCTACCTACCTACCTACATATCTACCTACTTACCTACCTACCTACCTACCTACCTACCTACCTATTAAAACTTTTTGGGTCAGAGCACAGCAAACGAGCACTTTTAGAAGGCTGGCATAAGGACATTATTTCAAACCATAGTGTACTGATGGTTATACGATGATATTCTACTTTTGTTAGTACAGCTACCAGATAATTGTGTTTATTTTGGTATGCAGTAGACCAATACATTTACATGAAAGGAGATCGATATCTAGATGCAATAGACGGAGACAAGTCAACTGACAATTTAAATGTATGGTAGTTTATATAAAAGGCACCGAAACCGTTGATATGTAGTTGGTACTCTAAATTTACTCTCAGGAGGCCACAGTGTCATTAAATTATTTGGAGGTGGGGAGGGGTACCACATATATAACCTTATTAAACAATATGTGTCATTGGCTCAATGTGGGTGTACACATGAATATAATTAGTATGAATGATTGAACAAATGTAAGTTATGTAGAAGAACTAACGGACGCGTGAGATTTAAAAAAAATAAGATTGCCAAGTGTCCCTTTAAATGTGGGTATTCTGTATATAAAACGCACAGAAACCGTTGATATGTAGTTCGTACTCTAAATTTACTCTCAGGAGCCAAACTCTCAGAAAAATAATGATCTTCGAATGTTCACCTTTTCATACTGTTTTAGGCCCATATGACTTTGTGCGTGTATAGGATTGCGTAAATGTAGGGGGTTTGATGTGCGTGTATAGGATTGCGTAAATGTAGGGGGTTTGAGTAGGAGGGGTGGGGTGAGGTTGGGAAATAGGGGCATACTCATATACCTAGATTGTTAGGTTAGAGTATACACATTAAGTTTTATATTTACTTATCAAAAGTCAGAATAATATTCTACCCCACCCCTTTCCAACATCAATATCATTTCTTTAAGGTAAAATACAGCGGAAATGGAACTGAAATCAAAAAGTGTTAGATACATTCAGATATCTAATAAGGAACGTCCAATTAATGAGTAATTATTATTTAGCATATAATAATGAACACCTGATATTAACATTGAACATCGCACATAACAGCGTTTGGGTTCTCTGTTGTGTCATCCCACCTCCATTTTGTTAGATAGTAGGTAAGGAAAAACATCCGGCTGGGAAGTGTAAAATGCGGCGTTCTGTAGTGTCACGTAATTACCGCGGCCTTGGTAGGACGGGTCGGCCCGGTGTCAGTATAATGTGAATGTGTTGGGATGGAGGTGTAGCCTATAACCGTTATACATGAACTGGACACGTTGTGATTCGATTTGCTTTTATCTTAAATGTTATGTTGCTCATCTGATACCAAGTGTATCAACATAACGATGTGTAGATTTCACGTTATTAAAATTATACAACATAATCACATGCGAATCTGTTTTTTTTTTATATATTAAACGCCGGAGAGTTTGCTTGGTTTACGGATTCGCCACAAAAAACTTCTATTTTTCTTTTTAATTTTAATTTTTACTTTTTACTCTGCCGCTGATATTGGCAAAACATTTAAAATGAGATGGCGGAGAATAAAAGCTATCCGAAATCATCATCGTGCGTTTGTATAAACGCACGATGATGATTTATTATCCATGCTGTATTGTAGCGAGCAAATCTCGGTTTAAAGTCTCATCCGAAGGACTAAGAATAATCATCTTTGTCACTCCCTTTTTAAAGAGCTCTCATTGTAGATGTATAACCACTATTTATCATAGTTTCGGGGACTTATGCCAGTTTCTTTCTTTCGTTCTTTCTGGGTGATCTCACTAAAACATTAAACGTCAAAACATATATTGAGTGCACGCTTGGTTTCGAGATCAAAAACACGTTTGCCCTGAATTATCTAACGAAACTGGCAAAACTCGGTCAACATACTGATTATAAATATCGCTTCGAATTGTATGCATATATAGCTCTGAGGTTTAGTCGAATGTAGTCCTATTATAAAAAGTTATTACGTGTTTTTTGTTAAAAAAGGGCTATTGTATCTATAAGAAGTGTCTTTATTGGTTTTAATGGATAATTGATAACGTCGTTCAACATTTAAATGTATGCTTGCACTTAAAACCGTGTTGATCCACAACTTGTTTGATGATATTTCATGCGGAGAGCTGTGTATGTATATTTCATGCGGAGAGCTATGTATGTATATTTCATGCGGAGAGCTATGTATGTATATTTCATGCGGAGAGCTATGTATGTATATTTCATGCGGAGAGCTATATATGTATATTTCATGCGGAGAGCTATGTATGTATATTTCATGCGGTGAGCTATGTATGTATATTTCACGCGGAGAGCTATGTATGTATATTTCATGCGGAGAGCTATGTATGTATATTTCATGCGGAGAGCTATGTATGTATATTTCATGCGGAGAGCTATGTATGTATATTTCATGCGGAGAGCTATGTATGTATATTTCATGCGGAGAGCTATGTATGTATATTTCATGCGGAGAGCTATGTATGTATATTTCATGCGGAGAGCTATGTAAGTATATTTCATGCGGAGAGCTATGTATATATATTTCATGCGGAGAGCTATGTATGTATATTTCATGCGGAGAGCTATGTATGTATATTTCATGCGGAGAGCTATGTATGCATATGCAAATTACACTGCTGCTTTATCTATACTTGCGTTGAAATTGCAGCAAATCATTAATAATATGTTACATTGTAACATCTGTTTCAGAAAAATAGTCCGTTTTCCTACAAGCTTCTACGTGCACAGGTTGAAGGAACGTGTTGGGACTGAAAAAAAAAATTAAAAAAAAAAAAATCTTGAAAAAAAAAATCTGAAAAAAAAAATCTGATTTTTATTTTTTATTTTTTTTGACTACATTTGTATACACACATCAAAACATATCAAATAAATGAAAAACTGTACACCAAAAACAATCCTACCCAAAATTCTAACCCCATGTAAGAGACCATAAACAAGGTCGCTAAGAGCTCGTTGGAGACTTTTCACATCATGTGTTTCCATCCTCGATTACAAATCACACATTCAACATTTTTTCAAATCTACTTGCGAGTTCCATCAAAATATGAACATACTTTTTTTTAAAAAAAAAATTCAGTCCCAACACGTTCCTTCAACCTGTGTCCACGTGTACTTTCCTAGAGGCTGTAGGAGCCAACAAAATGGCCAGCGCTAAATGTTTTTTTCAATTCAAGTGGCGATAAATCAAAGACCAAACGTCCGCTTTTGCGTGTAAAAAGCAAGTCGAAACAGTAGGCGAAGCAACAGTCGATAATCATTCCAACTGGGTGAAATTTCTTACTATCTCCCTCTTATGAATGTGAAATTTATAAATTGCTGTTTCATGATGTTGTTAAATACATGTATATTCTTACTCCGATTCATCAGACGATTCTGACTCCGACTGGTGTCTTAATGAAAATAAAATGGATGATGAACCTGTGGGATTACATTCCTTCTATATGCATGTAATATTTCTGCGGCGAACACCGATATATAATGTTGCAGATGACAAAGCACTGTACTGTATGTTTACACTATTACAATCATCATCTGTTTTAATCTTCATTTACTGTATGTTTACACTATTACAATCATCATCTGTTTTAATCTTCATTCGTCCACCACAGTTGTCCGAATAGAGAATAACATGTTTCTTGCCCATATTTGATTGAACTTGCAGAAACCTGTATACACAAGTAGCAATTTCACATGAACCTCTTCATGATATTGCCTCAATCTTATTAATTTCCTTCTAATTTTATTTCCTTCCGAATACATTCCCTTCCGAACTTGCAGCATTGACAGGGTTGGTGGTGTGTCCAAATTTAGGAAACAGATAAAAATGCCTTATTTGACGAACATGATCTGTGTCCACATTTCAAAAAACGTATTATTTACCCCCAAAAGGTAACACGATATGTGTCCACATTTCCAACCCCCCCACCCCCCCATTTTACCCCCATCCCCCCCCCCCCCCCAACTCCCACATACACCCCAAGAAGAATCCAAGCCCCATTTTCTTAGTATTTATCCCCAAAAGAAAGCCTTTACCCGGAATAAACGTTCCATGTATTACACTATTACAACTTTTTAAATGAGGACAAACTGCCTGATAGAGCCGTGTCCATATTTTCAAAAACATACTTTTCTTAAGAAAAACTTTATTTTTATGTGGACAAACCACACCGCCTTATAGAGCCGTGTCCTCATTTTCAAAAATACACGTTTCTTAGGGAAAACATAATTTTTGAAAAGGTCGACACACCGCCTTATAGGGCCTTGTCCCCATTTTTAGAAATACAATTTTCTTAAGATTTTGTTTTTAAATGTTTATCATACCGCCTTATAGAGCCGTGGCCTCATTTTCAAAAATACACTTTTCTTAGAAAAAAATAGTATACTATTTTTCTCAAGTAGCGTTATAGTTCAGTTGATAGAGCACCGGACTTGAACTCAGAAGGTCGTAGTGTGTTTGAGCCCCGAAAGAGGCTGACTTTTTTTGTAAAAAATACTGTTACCTGTGTATAGGTACGATGTGCACCGTTCAATGTATATACAGTAAATGATTTCCTGCGCTATATTTGCTCGCTTAAATACCCGATTTGACATGAGATGGTGAACATGAAGTTACAAATAAAGACACGCCTACAAAGAAGAAATCGATTGATATAGAGACTCTGTAGCTTTAAGCTTTAAAATAAGCACATATATTTACTTATCCAGTATAATTATGACTTTAAACCTGCTTGCATATATTTATATATATTATGAGTTTTCATTTTTTTTCGTTATTCTACAATATGTGTACACTAATAAACAGTTAGACATATGCAAAAGCAATTTGCTTTGAACTATTCTAATAACAAAAATATTAATGACTAGAGAACAAGCAAGTTATGTAGAAAAGCTAACGAGAAAATCATCATTGCCGTTTGTCCCTTTAATTACAAAGTAACAATAGTTATATAGATTTTAATGATTTTGTTACACATTTTCATTATATTCATCAGTTGGTATACTAAAATAGATACACTTTTTACTAGACTGTTCATTTTATGATGACAATTTTACATAGAAGAGACTATTTAACAGCTGATAATTGAATTGAATTGAATTGGGTTTTAAGGCGAACCAACACATGAAAGGTTATATGGCGCCAGGCATGAACATGCCAGGCTCATCCTCCATGTACATCGAGATAAAATATGGAAAATGATCCTAGAACCTTCTCACCCTGAACTGCAGATTTGCTGCAAATTCTATCGTAGAAACTCCATTTACGCTGGAGCCACGTTTATTGTTTTTCTGCCACTGCTCTTTTGATGTGAGCGAGATGGCACCTGAAACAATGCAGGGATCATGATGAAGACCTTTAATGAACACGAACAAAAAATGATAAAATTAACATGAATTTGAGGGGATTCTACCCCTCTGCCTACCCCTCCAAAGGGATCTGCAGTGGCCCTATTCTTTGCCCCGTGACCAAACGGGGCCCCCGGGAACCACACGGGGCTAACAGCTGATAAGACTGATATATTAAAATGTATTATGCCTTAGCTGGAGCGCCGTGGTCTTGTGGTAAAGCGTTTGACCCATGATCGAAAAGTTCGATGACCATATGTGTTGTGTCCTTGAGTAAGACTCTTTATTTGCATTTGCTTAGGTTCTATTCACGAAGACATCGAGAGTGATTAAAATAAGTTCAGAGAGGTTTCGTTACAATCGATGTAAAACAAATACGTTTAAACTAATGATCAAGAGAAATTTGCAAGGTTCCTATTAGAAGCTTTTCTAAAGAGAAGCAACTCAACTTATACTGTCATATGAGCTATTGTACTTTTATAATTATATTGAATTTGTTAACATATTTGATATCTATTGAATTCATTGTTTATTTAAGAAATAATAAATAAGTACCTGTGTTTTATCGGTGAATAAAATACAGTTAGGAGTTGGGATGCGTAGTAATTAAATCACGAGTGCGTTAGCACGAGTGATTTAATTACTCGCATCCGAACGACTAACTGTATTTTATTCACCGATAAAATACAGGTACGTATTTATTATTTCGATTCAAACACAACAATAACCCCAATGTTTACGCTATTGTTGGGGCACTATATATTATCCCGGAGGTCAAGGTATTCAGGCTGCTATGTTTACAGCTGTTCCATTGGGCGCCCCCCGTATGCAAAGCTCTGCGTTTCAATACACTACTAGTCACGTGACAAACAATTAAGTCGTTGCTTACGTCATATAGCTTGCGCTGTATGACGTCAAACGTTCTCAGCTTGTTCAAGATGCTTATAAATGTTATATGTACTTATGCTTATGATGGGTTTATATCGGGGGTGTGCACGGTTTGGGAGCATGGCAAATTTGTTGTAATTAACATTTTATTAAAACTATTGTTGAGTTTGTCTTCGTGACGTATATTTAACAAGTGACGGCATGCAACAGATGAAATATACGCGGGGAATTAATGGAACAGCTGTTTTTTATCGTAGAATAACATACAGCTGTCTCTCTTCTTTGTGTATATGAAGGACTGCGGAGGTCGTGTTAGAATTAAATATATAACATAGTTATGATTTCTGTTTATATCATGTGATCGTAATACTCGTATTTATAGGTAGTGACTTATAGGCCCATTGGGCCGGGTGCATTCTTTTTTTCAATTGTTTATGCACATGTCCCTTAAATAAACTATTTACTTACTTCATTACTTCATTATCACTACTAATGAGGTTTGCACATTTTATAAAACATATTTTCTGACCAAAGCAGATTATAACATTGTATTACCGAAATATAATTTTCATACAGGAGGTTAGGGGGTATAAAATCACTTGAGTAAAACGTCCAAATTTAAAATGAAAGGTAAATGTCTGTTTAGTTTCTGATTTAGATTACTCTTTTAATTGTATGGCAGCAAACATCTGAAATTATTGTCCTATATCTAAGAATTTTTAATAGGTTATTTTGCACCAATATTTACGTGATCTCATTGTATCCCTAGAAGTGCCAAATTTTAAAAAGTTAACGTATTTGATGATTACATTTTGACTTTCGTCTCTGAAATATGTTACAACAGCAAATATTCAAATCTCAGTTAATTGTGACAGTATGCATGTTTCGTTTAAAACAAGAGACCCACGTGGGCCTGTAGACGCTCTACTGATATGATGTGATTCAAAAATATAAACATGATAAAGGCCAACCCAAAAAACATGTTTCCTATATATAACTCTATGTAAATTTTGGGTTATCTTGGCGGCCATTCTGAATATTTGACGATAACGAAAAACACAAACTTGATAGAGGCCAACAACAGGAACATGTATATGATATTTAACTAGAATGGAATAAGTGGTAATATGTCGTTCGATAAATGTCCTTAAACTTGAGCTAAGTTTAGCCATGGTGGCCATCATGGACGACTGGAGCCCCCAAAAACACAAATCTGAGGGGTACTAACCCAAAGATCATTGTGATTAAGTTTCATCAAAATCCTTCAAGCGGTTTCAGAGAAGATGTAATTTTTAACGTTTTCCTATATAACTATGTAAACTTTGGGTCGCTGTGGCGGCCATTGTGATTATTCGACGATAACAAAAAACATAAAACTTGATAGAGGCTAACCTAAGGAACATGTTTATGATATTTCACAAGAATGGAATAAGTGGTTTCGGAGGGGATGTTGTTTGAAATTTCCTTAAATTTGACCTAATTTTAGCCATGGCGGCCATCTTGGATGACAACTGGCAGCCGCGAAAAAACACACTTCTGAGGGGGATTATCCTAAAGATAATTGTAATGAAGAAATATAAAAATATCGGACAGGGAAAGCAGCATTCAAGGACGACAGTCAACCACAAAACACAAAAACAAACACGCAAACAGAAAAACGAGAAGGCAAAAGTAATAAAAAATGCAAACGACATCACAAACACAAAAGGGTTGACAATAGGGCTACCGCCTTGGAACGGTCAGTGGCAACAAAGGCCACTGGGGGTTTACACCGGTTCTAGGGTGCACCAAACCTCACACTTACCCTACTGTCATCCCATTAAAGTTTCATCAAAATCCTTCAAACGGTTTCAGAGAAGATGATATTTTTAGCCTTTTCCTATATAACTCTATGTAAACTTTGGATCGCCGTGGCGGCAATTTTAATTATTCGACGATAACGAAAAACAAAAGCTTGATAGAGGCTAAACCAAGGAACATGTTTATGATATTTCACTAGAATGAAATAAGTGGTTTCGGAGATGTCGTTTGAAATTTCCTTTAATTTAACCTAGTTTTAGACATGGCGGCCCTCTTGGATGACTGGAGGCCGCGAAAAACATAATTCTGAGGGGGATTATCATCAAGATCATTGTAATGAAGTTTCATCAAAATCCTTCAAACGGTTTCAGAGATGATATTTTTAGCCTTTTTCTATATAATTCTATGTAAACTTTTGATCGCCGTGGAGACCATTTTGATTATTCGACGATAACGAAAACCACAAACTTGATAGCGGCTAACCCAAGGAACATGTTTATGATATTTCACAAGAATGGAATAAGTGGTTTCGGAGATGTCGTTTGTAATTTCCTTTAATTTGACATAGTTTTAGACATGGCGGCCATCTTGCATGACTGGCGGCCTCGAAAAACACAAATCTGAGAGGGACTATCCCAAATATCATGGTGATTAAGTTTCATCAAAATCCTTCAAGAGGTTCCAGAGAAGACGTCATTTTTAACCTTTTCCTATATAACTCTATGTAAACGTTGGGTCGCCGTGGTGGCCATTTTGATTATTCGACGAAAAAGAAAAAGAAAAACTTGATAGAGGCCAACCCAAGGAACATGTTTATGGTATTTCACAATAATGGAATAAGTGGTTTCGGAGGAGATGTTGTTTGAAATTTCCTTAAATTTGACCTAGTTTTAGCCATGGCGGCCATCTTGGATAACTGGCGGCCATGGAAAACATAAATCTGAGAGGGGCCCTCCCAAGGAACATTGTGATGAAGTTTCATCAAAATCCTTCAAGCGGTTTCAGAGGAGATGTCGATTTTATAAAATTGCTGTCAGACGGACGGACGGACGGACGGACGGACAGAATACAAGACAGACGGACGACGGACGAAAAGTGATCGCATAAGCTCGCCTGGCCTTTGGCCAGTAGAGAAAAAACACTTCCATTGGTCAGTAAAGAAGCATTTTTTCTGAGAGGCCACTTAGAGATAAGTTTTGCATGGAAAAAATACCAAATCAATGTATGCTAAAATATCTTCAAGCCTGGAATATTTCAAAATAATCTAAAATACATGCACTGCGAAATTGAATTTAAACAGAAAGTGGTTGTTTATTACCGATGATTCTATACACCCCAATTCACTGTAGTTAAATAGGTGATCAAATGAGGCTGATATGCATTCTCTGCGCTGTTGAACAAGAGAAATGTGTTAAAAACATTTTATTTTCAATAAGATCACACTGTCTTTAACCAATGGCCTTCCAATATCCCCGAAGGGAACACAACTACATAGCTGTATGACTATTGGTAGTAGAAAACGTGAAATACCGTACGGAACTATTGCCATGCTTTCGTATTTCAACATTTGCTTATTGAAGTTTGATGTTAGTGATATTCCATTAAAACATACACGGGACCTCAAAAACACAATTTAAACTAGAACGAATTCGACGGCGCGGCCATCGTAAAATACCCACGTTTTATTCACACAGGTCACCCGCCCCCCCCCCACCCCCAAACCCCCATACCCCCCCCCGCCCCCCCCCCCCCCCCCCACACACACACAGCCCCATAGTATATACAATGTAATCCCTTCATCAAAATGTTCATTTGAGAAATATTTTTTAAATAAATTGAACCCCTGTTACACTCCACCCAAGACCCACCCCCTTCAACCCGAACCCCAGGGAAGACGTCCGAGTTTTAAATAATAAATCATTTGACATCTTTATTAGATGACTATTATACCAATTAATGTGCAAAAGTATGAGAAAATGACACCGTAATTGCCCCTTCCTCCAGGCATAGGAGGAAACAAATGTATACAGTGTAATCCCATCATCATGTTTGTTTCATTTTTGACGTAATTATAAAAAAAAATCCAAATCCAGCCCCCCCCCCCCCCCACACACACACACACAACCCCCCTCCCCCACCCATTCGTTCGAGTTTGTGAAATATAAAAATCGTTTGATATGTTGTTTATATTTTACAGACGATTACATATACCAAGTTATGTGCAAAAATATGAAAACATGACAGTGTAATTGAATTTTTAGTTTATTTAACCTTTTGACCCCCTGAGGGCCCCTGGGCTCGGAGCCAAAAATAATAGTGCTCTTGCACGTCGTCATCATATGGTGATGTCATAGTCTAAGTTTGGTTGAATTCCGTTCAGCGGTTTAGGAGAGGAGGAGATGCGGTAACGGACAGACGGACGCGATTTTAATATACCCTGTTTTTTTTCAAAAACGTGGGTATAACAACATTTATGCACTATTTTCCGAAATTTCCGAAATTTGGTTCTTTTACCTCAGTATTGCATTGATGGATGGGTGTTTAATTTCAAAAATGCCTTCCTAGCGACCCATGCATGTTTTAATGGAATATCCCTAATAAAGATTCAACACTCAATCTAAATATTGCCTACCCAAAAGAAACATACCAACACAGTGATGTGAATGTAAGTAATAATGCAGAATTATGCATCTGTCCAACCTCAACAGCAACACATATTCAATTTATTTGTGTAACTTCGTTATAACTTCTATGTAACTTCTTCGTAACATTAACAACTTCGTTTTTAACACATACAAGGTGAGATGTTTTAAAATTTTCAGACAAGCGGAAAATTGTCTGAACCAAATGTTACAATGTTATATCGATTTTGGTGACAAACCATTAAAGTCAATATTTTATAGACGGTATAAATGTTATACAGACGTTAAAAGCAACTGGAAAATGAATCAGTATTGAATTGAATTGAATTGGGTTTTAAGGCGAACCAACACATGAAAGGTTATATGGCACCTAACAGGAATGAACATGCAAGGCTCAACCTCCATGTACATCGAGATAAAATATGGAAAATGGGCCTAGAACCTTCTTACCCTAAACCAAACGTTATAAATGTTACAGGGATTTATATAGAAGTCATATGAATGTAACACAGATGTAACTGCATATAACAACGTTCATGTAATATAGATAATACAATTGTTACCAATAACTGGAAAATTGGCAGAACTTGAAACCAAATGTTACAATGTTTCAGCGATTTTGGTCACATACACCATATAAATCAATTTTAAAGATGTTATTAACGTTACAAAGACATTACATATCAGTTACAATTATGTTACATGGTTGTTACAAATGGTTAAAAACAACTTGGAAATCACCGCATACATGTTACAAATGTTACAAAGAGCTGGAACATAAATCTAAACTTGAAACGAAATGTTACAGTGTTACATTACAGTGATTTATAAACAGAAGCCATAGTATGGATAGTTTAAAGATGTTATCAATGCTACAGAGAAGTTTACATATATAAAGTACATGCTACACAGCTGTCACCAATGTTACAAACAACTGGAAAATGTGCGAACATGAAACAAAATGTTACAACGTTTCACTGATTTTGGTCACAGAGACCATAAACACGAGCACCGCCCAAGTTCTTTTTATATGAAAAAAACATTTTCAATGTGTCAGGTCAATATGACCTTGACCTACTGACAACTAGTGAGCTCAAAACCAACAGTTATCATCCTTGTCCCATGTACAGTCTACCTATGACGTTTTAGTATCTTAGGTACAAAGGTACTCGAGTTAGAGAGCGGCAATCGTTTGATCTAGTGATCTAAACAGTAACAGAGAAATAGAGAATAGCCTTTTCTTTTTTTGTCACTGAACCCTAAACTTTCTTATGACCTTGTGTATAACATTCGTAAAGTCTGTATCATTTATAACCGATTCATGAACATTAACGAAATGTACCAAAGAAATATTACATCTTACGAATCTGAATAAATAAAAAACAACCTCAGTTAAAGACCAATTAAGTTATAACATTCGTTCTGTTTCTTATTATATCCCTGTGTTTATGTATGGTATAAGCATTCATAAAGTTCACAGAACAAAACATATTTCAAATTCAAATTGACAGGAGAGTGACACAATATACGTTTATATGACCTATTCAACCAAATATGAAGGGGTCTAACTTACTATGCATATATTATAAATTCAACACATGCCACAGTTCCCATTTAA
The DNA here is from genome assembly GCA_037043455.1 of Cyrtodaria siliqua. Lineage (NCBI taxonomy): Eukaryota > Metazoa > Mollusca > Bivalvia > Adapedonta > Hiatellidae > Cyrtodaria > Cyrtodaria siliqua. The sequence goes on from JAWPHD010011983.1 coordinate 37,586, forward strand.
ATGAGAGGAAACCAACAAGTATACATTCAATGCATCATGTATAAATATAAACGTAAATATACACGGATACCTACTAAGCGTAAAATACTTTAAGTTTGTTTTTCATTGACAATACCATAATTAATTACATCCCTTTAATAAAAATTAAAGAAAAACTTTTTGTATTACCGCAATTTATAAAAACAATATTTTAATACATGCAAATCACAAACAACTACACTCAAACGGAGTCTTAAATACCATTGTATACTCAATATACATAACAACAAGAAGCACTGCCCGTCGTTGGAGACGCTCGACTTTGAAGGCTTTGTCAATTTTTTTGGGAACCTAAGTTGAAGGACATACTTCTGCTTCAATGCAATCAGAAAAATGGCAATTTCTCTACGAGTTATTCACACGAAAGTGAATATATGTGAGATGTTGTATATATGTGTGAAGTTACAATCCATTTTGTGAAGCAGATGCTAAGATGCAAGCTTACATATAAAACTGTAACCAAGTGTAAAAGGAGACATATTTTTGTTAAATTTAAAACATGAGTTATAGAACCTGCCTCAACGATGTTGCCTAATGATGCCGAATACATGTGTAAGGTCTCAATTCATTATGTGGAATAGTTTCTCCACATACAAACTTACATACACAATTTGAACCACGGGATACAGACGCAGACGACGATCAAGTGTTGATAATAGCTCTATTTTGTCATTAAAAAAATGTCGAACTAAATAAAAATAATAACTGTTAATAAATAGTATTACAACAATAATGGGAGTTCGCAACACATCCATTAACAAGCAACCCAAGAGGGTGCGAAGATGCTCTACTGGCTAACATGGCTTTTATAACAATAGAGGAAGTCAATCTGATTCGAGTAACAAAGTTTCACCCGTAAAGCAGTATCAGAGAAGAATATATGTTTTTGTCCATTTCTCTTATACCAATATCCATTTTCATCAAAAATGTTGTCCCCAACCTAATGGCTGGAATTGACATACATACATGATCACTTGTATTTGGGTGTACGACATACTATCGATTCATGACATATCAAATTGTCTCAATATCGCATTTCATGAGTTATGATTTGGTATGCAAAATTATTGAAACAACTTTCATATCAAGTTTGGTGAGAATCCGAAAATGTGTATCGCTTCACAAGCAAAAATCCATTCTTTCAACATATTCAAGGGCAATCACTCCATAAAACACGTGTTGACTTTGCGCTTGTTAAAAATCTTGTTGTAACAAACCTTCAAATGAAATTAGGTGAAAATTAGAAACAGTTTATTAAAGTTATCGCGTACACAAGCCGAACTTTGCGTATTTTTCAATAATGAAGGAGTGGAACTGGACACAAAAGCTGACTTTGCTCTAAGGTTAAACTCGTTCGAGATCTTTTAGAAACATTCAAATTAAATTTGGTAAAATACGAAACCATCTACTAAGTTATCCTAATCAAAAGCTGAACTATTCTCATTGTTAATTATCAAGAGCAATAACTCTGTAAGATATGCTTTATTTCACTCATTCGCGAACTGGTCAGAGACCTTACTGACACAAACCTTCGCAGTAATCAACATGAAATGTGTTCAATTATCAAAGGCAACAACTCTTAAAGGTACGCGTCAATATCTCTAACTGGCAAACTCATCCGCGATTACAGTAAAACTTCCAAGTCAATTTCATGCAAATCTGAAATAGTGCTAAAGGTATCGTTCCACAATATTAAGAAAACGGCGGACGGCGGAGTGACGAAGGACAATGCGCCATCGCATATAGTTCAGTTGGGTTTTGATCAGTAGAGCAACAAGGCAAGTCAAGCTAAAATGTGTTTTTACATCAATCGTTTACCCGGTTACAAACATGGGTTGACCATAATTTCAAAATAACTTAATACCTAAGCAAAAGTGAAACGTGCAATTATAGTAAATATGTGGGCAAATGCAATACAAGCGTGTGTGTTGCAACCAGTTTCGCCTACCGGTCCGTGCAACACTGACGTAGGAGTTCTGCGGAAGCAAAATAGTAAATATAAATTCCGTTTTAACTACATAAACGATTAAAGCATACACTCTACGACTATCAACAAAGGTATGATCGGTTGATTAACCCTAACATAATTACACTTAAACTGGCTTTCTTCCGGAACTAAACCAAAAAATCAATAAAATATCAACAAAGTATATCAACAATATATTTAAGAATAAGTTTTATGTGACAAATGCTATCCCACTTGTCCCACTCAAAGTGAGTTTTCGTTATGTTATAATTATAGAAGTCCTAAATAATAATAAAAAACGTTTTTACTCATTATGTATCCACCATGTTTTGATCAACAGCCAGACAGACAAGAGCTTTTTCTTGTTCTTTATGTGAGAAAGCTATCCAGCTGGCTTGCGGAACGTCGGTGGTTCTACTCAGGTTCCCTCCCGTGCACGAAAATTGACCGAAGGGGCACCTGGGGTCTTCCTCCGACAATGGGACCTGGAACAGTCGTCATATGACCTTAGCTGTTGGTGCGACTATAAATTCCAATTCAATTCTAATTTCTTGTTCTTTTTGTTGTACTTGGAAAACCGTCAAAATCATCGTTCCTTACAGCCAGTTATATTTCGTATATAAAGTATAGCCTTTAATATCGACTGAATCGCTCACATGATGACCTTAACACGTTGTAGACACTTGCAATAGTAACAGAACATTGCGCAGCCAAACGCCAGTTTTCTTTGTGAAAAGCATTTCCTATAAATGTGTCGGGTCACTTTGACCTATCCTATTGACAAATTGATACGGGTTGTTGTTTGATCGAGCTCTATGCGTATAAAGATTAACGATGAAAGGTTATAAACTTCAAGAATAACAGACAGATATGGTCACACTAACCTTGACTCTTGTAGTTTCAGAGATATTTGAACAAGTTTTTCCGTATATAAGTCTGTGTAAAACATGTGACACCTGAGGCGGGCCAAATGTGACCCCAGGGTCACCATTTAAACAAACTCGGTAGACGACCATAAGCTTCAAGTAAATGCAAAATATTAAATATCTAGCTCTTGTAGTTTCATAGAAGATATTTTAAGTTTTTCCATATATAAGTCAATGTAAAATGTTGACCCCCGGGGCGGGACCAATTTGACCCCAAGGTCACTATTTGAACAAACTTGCTAGATGACCATAATCTGATGCTACATGTAATACATGAGAGCTCTGTGCCTTGCGGTTTCAGAGAATACTTTTTAAGGATTTTCCTATATACACACAGAATACTATGAAAAACATGCAAAATCTCCATATACAAACGTTGGACCCCCGGGGACTTCATTTGAACAAACTTGATAGTATAGGCGTTGGCGATCAATTTAAAAGAAACATGTCGACATCTGTCCAGCGGATCGTGAGAAGAAGATTGTTTAATGTTTTGACCTTTTACGGTAACGACGGCCATATTGGATGTCGTGCGGACCTAATTTTAACAAATCTGAAAAGCATTTATCCAAAATTGGTCAAGCGTTTCTGAGGAGGTCGTTTTAAGCTGTGTCTAAGGACGGATGGACGACGGACGTAGAGTGGTCCCAATAGATCTAAAAAATAAAAAGTAAAGCTATAACTGTGCTGTTTATAGTCCTACACGTCTTGGTTTTGAACGTGTCCACACGTTCTTCCATGGCCAAAATAACTTCATAAAATAAAAAATATATATATTGAGGGGCGGAGGCGCGGGAAGAGACAGAATGGTGTGATTCAGATATGGCTTAACCAAACTAAAATATTAAAACAAAATATGGGATGATAGAGGTGGATGCGTTGGGAGGGGGTTAGGAGTATTCGTGAGTCAGATATAGCAAACTGCGGCTGTCTATATTATCATTCTGAAAAAGTAAGGTACAGGTCAGATGAACATATATATGTAACCTACGGCATTTTTCAATAAATCAAGGACCATAACTCTGCTGTTTCTGCTTATATTATCACATAACTTCCCTTGTTAGCCGTGTAGAATATCCATTTCATATTGTATTGTATGCACACATGTGAAATACAACCTGGAACGATTTTGATTGGTTGGGCATTAAATGTATTAAATCTGTTAAACTACGCAAGTTTTGTTAAATGAGAAACTATTGATGTTTGATGTTTGTCCGCGGTCATGTCTTGTCGTGCCTTCAATGGTTTAAATTATTCTCTTGTTGCTCTGGCTTCTGCCAAGTCATCGAGTACCTTCATTGTGGCTTTCTAGGCTTTTGTTTTTTTTGTATTTATATATACACGAGCATCTAGGTGTTTTACTTGTATTGCCTTTTAACGCTGCCTTGTTGGTTAGAGAATATTTCATGGCGTTGATTTCTTTATTTACACTGTCCCGTTTAATTGGGATGACAATAGGGTAAGTGTGACCGTTCCAAGGCGGAAGCCCTATTGTCAACCCTTTTGTGTTTGTGATGTCGTTTGTTTTTTTAATACTTTTGCCTTCTAGTTTGTCTGTTTGCTTGTTTGTTTTTGTGTTTTGTGGTTGACTGTCGTCATAGAATGCTATTTTCCCTGTCCGATTTTTATATCTTTGTTTTTTTTCCCCTATAAACTCAGCCGGATCAAAATCATACACATATCTTTACCAGTAACTTATAATAAAACGTAAAAAGGTAAATTCATGAAGTGTGAAAAGTATGTGAAGGTCTTTCATAGAGACCTATTTACGTTCGGTTGGACGTGTGTATGATGTTAAAAAGTTGTATGGCTTTTAGTATCTGAATAATGGACTTGAATGTATAGCTTTTATATGAATTAACGGAGTGTAAAGGTAGGTGAATGCTATCCATATTGACTTACTTTTGTTAGGAATATACTGCTGTCACGTAGATGTAAACATGTGTGAAAAATGAAAGCTCTACAGCTTCCGGTGTCTGCAAAATGGAATTAGCAAAAACTTGAATGCGAAACTTTGTTCACACTGGCGGAAGGCCGGCCTTCCAAGGGTAGCACTATATGCCAGCTCCACATATGCAGGGCATACGATAAATACCGAAAAGGTGATATCTCTTGGAAACAACAAACACAAAGCATGCGTCTGATGTTCAGAACGTTGTGAAAACATATAGTTGGTAAAAGGAGTAAAATGATATAGATAGTGTCCTATAGAAACCAAAGCGTCTGAACGTATAAACAAAGTTCTTTTGATTATTTCGGACTTCTATATAACATAACAAAAACGCCCGTTTGTGTTGTATCTGGGGATGTGTAAGAAGTGCATTTAGCATATGTATAAATTATTCTCAAAATAGATTTTACATCTGTTTTATTGTTTTTCTGGTTCAATTTTTGAGGCAAGCCACTTTAACAAGTCAGTATAAAACGTTTACGAGCGCCTCCGTTATGTACAGTTCGTGATATTTATTGTTTTGTTACACAGGAGTTCCTTGTGAACTATTCTTATGTTTGGGTTGGTTTTTGTCTCTTTTTTTCGTAACTTTTTTCCATTCTGCTTGATCTGTAAATGCTGGCTTTACATCCAAGGCAGCTGTAATGAACTCCTTCAACGCAAACACAACCCCTCCGTCGTGATCAATCAGATGTATTTGTGTCAGATTTCCGGGAAACGACTTTCGGTCTGCACAAAAGTCCATTATTTCACCAATTACCACCTGGCAACACACATCTACATTAGTGGTTTCGTCACCTGACAAAAAAGAAGTAAGACTGTCGTAATCTAAAGATGAAAGAGCCTTATTCTACAAATCTTAATTATGATGAAACTATGTACTATTTGTACTATGTAACCCATATATTGTTCTTCTTACTTATTTGACAGTTTACCGTTACATTACAGAACCGAAAAGGGTCTCTCTCTCTCTCTCTCTCTCTCTCTCTCTCTCTCTCTCTCTCTCTCCAGAACCGGAAAGGATGACTCTCTCTTACAAAAAAAGCTAAGCTATCAGCTTACCTACTCCAAGAAGTGGAATTCCAATGGTTCCAATATCCTTGTTAGTACGTGTAATTTGGAGTATATTACCGATGGTTGTCTTGAGCAGCTTTTTATATTGGTGTAGGTCTTTTCTTTTAGAGTACTTATTCCATCTAGGAGCAACTGAATGGATAACATATCTAAAAGTCGGCCCTTCCCCGCTTGTCGTCAGATGAGCTGCGGTTAGTTTCAGGTTGGCATTTTTCATTTGTTTGTGTTGCACTGTATATGCAGGCCCACACACCTTATTTATCGCTTGTGCAATGATGCCTTCTCCTCTGCAAAACTTGTCTTCAATACTAACAACCGCGTCCACCGAAAGCATTGATATATCATGTCGATAAACATGTATGGAGAATTGCTCAGTGTGCAGAGGATAGAAAATATACGGATTATGTCTATCCCCGTGAACAGTCAATTTTGATATAGTGCCATCAACCGGTACAGCGTACGCGGTTCTCGTTGATGCCCGTGCAGTGGATACAGCAGATCTATCAGAAACATCTGTAGTTGGAACTGTTGTTGGTTCTTGCCTATTTGGAGTTTGTTTTGGTTCTTGTCTGTAGCCTTGTGGAGCTGTTTGTCTGTTGCCTGGTGGAACTGCTTGTCTGTTGCTTGGTGGAGCTGCTTGTCGGTTGCTTGGTGGAGATACATCTTCATTTGGTTTTCGTATCTCTTGATGTCCGGGTACTGGTGGAACTGCTTGTCTGTTGATTGGTGGAGCTGCTTGTCGGTTGCTTGGTGGAGATACATCTTCATTTGGTTTTCGTATCTCTTGATGTCTGGGTACAGCTTTCTTATGCAACAATCCATGCTCCGTCTCGGGACTGTTTGACCTTTCATGTGTCGCGCTAGAATGCCTCTTTAACTGATTCGTCACACTCGTATTGCCATGTCCGGGTTCATACGGCCTGTTGGGTATTTGGTGTTCTCTGGTCGAAAAAGGCTCATTCTCTTTCTCTGCTCCTGAAGCTATATCTGTATAATGTTGATACGTTTCTTGTTGGCTTGCTCTGTTGTCGTTATTGCATTCTTCTTGTACCTGTCTTGATCGGATGTCATCGTCGGAAATCACAAGGAACACATTTGAAAACACGCTCTGGATGACATGTATTATATCATCTTGGATGTCAACAAAATGTATTTCCTTAAGGTGTTCATGACTTCTTGAAGAACTAAATGCATTAACCCCTCTGCCATACTGCTCAGCACAAATCTCTTTAGGCATACCAGATATTCCTGTAAAATATATGTAAAACTGGTTGTAGTAATGAGGATAATTACATCAATCGTTTTGTTATAATACGGTATAATACGCAGTATACGAAATTACAGTAGTATATATATTAACTTTCCGTATTAAGACAATATTTCTCTTATACGCGGTATACTGGTGACTGCACACTTACCCATGCAGGGTGATGGGTTCCTAACATACAAACGTACAACACGATGCACCTCTCTCATACAATTATATTTTGTCCTGTGCTGGTGTAATTGGACAGGAAAATTTGCACATAAATATTTAAGCACTCAGCGGGTTTGAACTCGGGACCCCTTTCACGTGAAGCGGACGCTCTACCGATATCACCATAAAAGCTAACTCTGCGGCGAGACAGTAGTAACTTATAAAAAAGAGTATGATAATGGACCCTTGGAAACGGCCAAAAACGACACATACGAAATAACATATAAACCTATCTAGTTACATACCCTTCAACTGAGTCCTATAAAATACCTCCAACCTTTTTATTTTTGATATTTAAAACCTTCAAATATCCCACAACACATACGGACAACAACATATACAATGATCTAGGCATCTGGGCATAGCCTCATACAATGCTTACCCGGATTCTCCATCAATGTAATTGGACCGGAACAATTACACATGCATATTTAGGAACTCAGCGGGTTTGAACTCGGGACCCCTTGCATGTGAAGCGGACGCTCTACCGATATCACCATAAAAGCTAGCTCTTCGGCGAGACAGTAGTAACGAACTTATAAACCTATCTATTTACATACCCCGCCCCCACACCCACCCAACTGAGTCCTATAACACCATTACCTGTTCACCTGTGTACTGTATTTCATGTGACATTGATGTTACTACACATCCACACATTATAATACATATAAGTAACCGGGGTTACATCTACATCACACAAAATACTTAACAAAAGTTGTCACCCATTAATAACTAACCATACCATAAAAGATAATTACAAAGTAATTTCAAAGTAATATGTAATCGTTCATTGATTACATTCATTAATAACCCGTTAAGGGTGTTCATGTGAGCATTTATAAACGACATACCGACCATTGTTAAGGTTATTCACGTAGGATTACGGTTAAATATTATCTTAGAAAATATTTTAACTATAATGTTTTAAAATACACCTAGTCTTACCTGCACTTATTAAAGGAATCGCAACAGATTTCATCCGTAATTTGTCTGCTTCTACGAGACAGTTTAAAACTGTCTGCAACAAATCATTTCTACATTTGTCTTTGTTTTTATCTGTATCCCACCGTGGACCTACAGCATGGATGATGTATTCATACCTCAAATTCCCAGGTCCAGTGGCCACGCATTCTGTAACCTTAACTTTCCCATATCTGTATACATAGTCTTCACTTTCTTTTTCAAACTGTTTGCCAGCCGCTCTTGCTATACCGCCTGCAACACCACCAGCATGCACCAAACCTTCATTCGCAGTATACACGATACAGTCTACCTTGAGGTCAGTTATACTTCCTTTGTACACTTTTACTATCAGGTTTTCTGTGGTTGAAAATGTGACAGGATGGGTAGATCCCTTTTGCAAACGATATGATTTGCGATGGTCGTCGTTGTGCAATCTGCGTGTCTCTGTCACTGATTGGTATTGACTTCTCAATTCTGTTCCCGGATCACACTTTTCCGATACTGAGGGCTGCAGCGGTGAATACACACCAAAAGCTTCATCAGCAATTGATCGTCTTGCTCGAGCAGTCGTTTTAACCAGTCCCAGAAGAACTTTAAGTTTATGTTTAGCTTTTTGTACCACTTCAGAAGGACCGTGGATGTGTATTTCACTTTCCGATACATCAACGATAAGTTCAGGGAAGTCTCCTTTCACATCATCAATGGATTTGTTTATCTTTTGTCTTTGTTCGACATGTGTAGTCTCGATAGAATCGCTCGTGTATGTTTTTAGAGTATTAATCCTTTCACTGATGAACATATACGTATCTCTATCTCCGTTTACACAAAGTTCAGAGCTCATGCGGTTGTATTTTATCTTTCTGTCTAATGCTTTACCATCTTCTTTTAGACCCAGCTTAAGGAGGTGATATATTCTTTGTTCGACATCGTGAATGCAAAATGTTCCTTGATTAGGTTCTCTTTTAGGATATTCAAACAAACTGTTGCCGTGTTTTTTGCCGAATTCTTTTTGAAAATAATTCATCTTGATGTTGATTATTTTGGGAGCAAGTTCCGCAGATAGTCCATCAATAAGTCGGTTGCTGTCATGTGTAGTTTCACTAAGCTTGGTCTTCGAATTGTGATTTGTGTCACTTGTATCACTTATGTCACTTGTGTTTGGTCCATGTTCATTTTTAGCGTTTTCAAACGAACTGATGTTTTTGTTTCCGATGTAACCAGCAGTCGAAGGTTTTGTATCAATAATACACTTTGCTTTAAGTTTAGCATGACCATAATCGCCAACTTCACTGGAACTATTATTATCTGTGGCGCACATGTTCTTTACGCCGCTGTCCGTTTCTGCTAGGTCTAGTTCATCCCCGGGAGAATAAGCTCTGTCGTTAGCTGCTTTAACATCGATTTCAATATCAGATGTAAAAACAAACACAACTGTGTCATGCTCGGCGATCTGGATAATACTACCAGCAAACTCTAAACACAGGTCTGATGCTTCTGATACGAGAAATCGGTCGTTCAGAGGGACTTCCATAACACATATACTTTCATCGATTAAATAGTGTGCCTTTCGAATGTCAGCTTCTGATAGAGCATATATTTTTAACGATTCGTCATTTTTCTGAAATGCCATGTAGCATTTGAGACCTTGTCTATGCATTTTTCCCTGCAGATTATTCTGTACTACTTTTACTTTGAGCAACTGCGCTTTATGAATGTCAAGTTTCCAATCAGGTCCTGAAGTTTTCACTTCTTCTAAAAAATGTGTTAACATACTATTTGCTTTATTAACTTCAGCTCTAACCCCTTTTAAAATAACACCATTTTCTAAATCTAGTATCAAATTCACATTTGGGAGTTTTCTTGCAAGGATGTCTGCAAATGACAGACATTTGAGCAACTGTACACTAGATTTGTATTCCGCGCATGTAACTTCTATAATTTCTTCTGTGTCTAACTCTTCAGACCCAAGTTCAAGTTCTTTTTGCCGGCCCATGTTTACAGCATCCTCAATATCACAAGTAAAAACAAACAGTTTTTCTTCCTTTTCATCAATAAGCATACATTTGCCAGAGTAAAGTAATGACATTTTACGTGCAGATGAAATCAATGGATCATTTTGTGAGACTTTCATGACACAAATGCATTTCTCTAAAACCGATTCTGCCCTGCCTATGGCATATACTGATTGAGCAAACAGCCTGACCAATTCTGTGTTTTCATCAAATGTAAAATGACATTCAATGTCTTGTCTAACAAACTCGTCCATTAGAAACTGCCGTGTTTCCTTCGCATATAGCAATTTTACTTTATAACGGTCTAGTTTCCATTGCGAATCCGATGTTTGTACATTGGATAGAAATTCAGCTAATAATTGTTCCGCTTTGATAAGATCATCAGCCGCTCCAATGAATAGCACACCTTCTGTTCCTGATAATTCTACGCTAACATTTGGCAAATTTGTCCGAATTGCTTGCTCAAAAGACAGGTTCTGGAGTAATTGCACACTGGATTGATATCCTGGGAGTTTTTTCCGAAAAACTGCCTCCATCGCTGTGTTTGTTTATCTGGCCCTTCAATATATGCATACATTATTATCTAAAGAAAAACGTAATTGTAAGAAATCGAATCTAAATTTAAAAATTAACTCTAGCCAATTATGTAATTGTAAGAAATCGAATCTAAATTTAAAAATTAACTCGAGCCAATTCGACGGCGCACCACCGCAAATGCCCAAGCATTAAATGTGAGACGTAATTTATAACAATACAATAATTCTAACCATTTGGCTCATATCTATGTAAGTTCCGTTGCTGTTATGCATACTTGTTTTGTAAAAACGTTTTCCATGGAGAGGAAGTTGTTTTTCGTTCCAATCCTTCAATTAATGTAGTGTTAAATGTATTTATGCACTAATTCAAAATAAAATAAATTTAAACCAATTAAAAACAAGAGCGCCGCCTAATGAGACATACGCCGTCTCTTCCGGTTATTATGTTCGTTAGGTCCAACCTATTTGCTTTACAACAATTGTAAAACAGGCCTATGGTTTTTACCAATCATTCTCGTTGGGTTATTACGTTAAAACATTTCCAAGGCGTAAAGTCAACCTTGACCTTTGACCTTTAATAGGTATCCTCCTCCCACCCAGGGCAAGGTACCTATGCATTTTCATGTGTTAAGGTGTTATGGTATTGTAGTTACTGTGTGGAATGCATATTTCCATATAAGGTTACTGTGACCTTTTCCTTTGACCTACTGACCCCCAAAACAGTAGGATTTTTCCTGCCACCTAGGGTAATGTAATGTAGTTATTGTGCGGAATTCAATCATTCTCGCTGGGTTATTACGTTAATAACATTTCCAAGGCGTAAGGTCAACCTTGACCTTTGACCTTTAATAGGTATCCTCCTCTCACCTAGGGCAAGATACCTATGCAATTGTATGTGTTAAGGTGTTATGGTAGTGTAGTTAATGTGCGGAATGCATATTTCCATATAAGGTGACTGTGACCTTGACCTTAGACCTACTGTCACCAAAATCAACAGTGTTCCTCCTCTCACTTAGAGCAATGTACCTATGAAGTATCATGCGGGTGGTTTACGATTTACTCCTCCATCTCCTCCCCTTCCCCCACTACCCCTGATCAGACATAGCAGTTTTAAATAATAAATTATTTACATATGTTGTTTATCTTTCGTATATGAGTATATATTCCAAGTTATGTGCGAGCATATGCAAATAGTACATAGTTGAATTTTAATGTACTTGACCTGCTGAACCCACCTCAGTGTGCCTCCTGAGATCGTAGTCAAACATAATGCTGCTCTTCCACTCACTGAATTAAGATTATACACGGTGACGGACAGATAAGCGGACAGACGGACAGACGGACGGACATTGAGATCATAGGTGTTTCCCCTTGTTTAGAACATCTTTATTTACCGCTTAAAGTTACAGACTCTATAATTAAATCGCATGTCTCATAATGGTTTTTTTATTTTTTATTTCATGTCCATGATGATGCTGCGGCTATTAATTTGCCTTACTTGTGATACGCAGGCTTCATAACCGCTGCTCCCAACTAAATTCCATTATGTTTATTTCGCTCTTCGGGGCATGTAATTTTATTAGATACTGGGACCATACGCCGTACGACATGGGGAAGCATATAACTCCATGTCCACCGCCATATGCATGTCATCTTCGGGATGGTTAAAGTTGTGTACCATAGATTTTATGAATATTGAGTTCTGCTCAACCCGGGGCTAGAGAGCGTGAGCGGTAGCTAGCATATTCACTACCGCTCATGAACAGTCTCAATCAAACCGAGACTGCAATATTTCGTACGTGTCGTGCTCGGCCGTTTCCAAAGGTCCATTATCATACTCTTTTTTACAGTCTTCTAGTAGTGCATATCGTACCTGTACACAGGTATCATTATAATTTCCAGAAAAAAAGGTTTGCCTTTATCGGGACTCTAACACACGACCTTTTAATATACAACTAGGTGTTCTCTCTCCACCCGCTAGGTACGTTTTAGATTCCGATTAAACAGTTATATCGACGGTTGGAATTTCTCTGCCTGAACCGGATACCTTCGATTGATTCTTTTTCTTGCATACCATTTACATTCTACGCGTTGACGTCGCCAACTAGGCCTAATGACGTTTTGCATGTTTATTTACACAATGACGTCATGCAATTGTCATTGTTCATACAAGTGCGATATTTATCTTCCCTCATCTGTAAGATCAGTTTTTTTTGCATACCGGATAAGGTTATCGACGTTTAATATGGATGACGAAAATCCTGCTCTTGCACATGGGGGAAGATAAAAGTCACGCGCATCAACTATGACGTCAATAACGTCAAAAGTTGCATGACGTCATTGAATAAAAAACTTGCAAAACGTTAGTTATTGGCGACGTCAACGCACAAAACATCAATGATATGCAAGAAAAAGAATCAATCATGGGTATCTGGTTCAGATAGGGAATTCCAACCCTCGGTATAATTGTTTTAGTCGGAACCTCGGTTACCCATGAACGATTCTTATATTCCATCTCACATGCAAAACGCGGATAACCGTATGCGGTATGCAAGAATTAATTGTATTGAATTAAACTGCCTTAAGCCCCACCTCCTATCATATAAGGTAATGGACATGTGGGGCTGTTTCCCCCATTTTGGTACGCAGTATTCAGGGCAAATTTAGAGAGTATTCAGTACCCACGGCCCGGGTTAAAATAGTATTCAGTACTCGGGTTATCTATGTTAAATAGTATTCAGTACTCGGGTCTAAAATAAAGGAGTATTCAGTACTGAGCTCTAAATTAGGGAGTATTCAGTATTCGGGGGCGAGTGTGTGTGTGTGGGGTGGGTGGGGGTGGTGGGGGGGACACCAACACATGTGCGCAGTCAGACCGAAAGTCGTTAACCAATATCCACTTTAAGCTTCTTCTTTTTTTATTTTAGAAAGTGTGGTGATGATTAAACAATATATATATATATCCAAAAGGGCAAGGAAACTATCTATTTGTTGGCATAGTATTATCGTAATTCATAAGAAGTTAATGAATCATATAGATTTACTATTTACCTTGTTCAACTCTTGTTTGTCTGTTTATGTCTCTATGAATGTCATTTGAGCATCCGGGTTTTCCTGGTTACATTTCTCCAATGTGCTTGCCTTTTTCCTCTACGTAAATCCTAAAAAGGAAGGTAACGTTTAATGTTTATATTCAGTCGGTTCTATTAGTGTCCATAACGGTTTTGTTGTTGCTCTGGCTTCTGCCAAGTCACTGAGTACTTGCTTTGTGACTTCCTAGGTTTTTGCCATTTTATATGATATGTACATGATCATCTTTGTGTTTTACTTATATAACATGTTAATACTGTCTAGTTTGATTGAGGATGCAAACTGGCGTGGATTATTTTAGTAAGTGTCAAATTTGTATTTCGATGACAAAACGGTACGCGAGGTTTGGTGTATCCTAGAACCTGGTTTAACCTTCAAGAACATGTTTGCCACTAACCGTTCCATGGCGATACCCCATATTGTCGATTCTTTTGTTTGTGGTGTCACATCTTTACTTCTAAATGAGTATTTATCTTGTAATTGTTCGTATTAAATGCCTATTTTTGACACTTTCACCAGCAATCATATGCTTTCCTAGCGTCTTTAAGATAAGCACAGACCTAACTGTTCGTGTTTTTTCCATTAAGAATGCATTCTTGAAGAGAAAAGGGTGTCATCTTACTCCAACTGAAACAAGGGCGCATGTACGTTTAATTATTTTCGCCAGTCATAAATAATACAAATATTTGTGGATAAAAGACGTATAAGACTGTTCTAAAAAACGCTAGATTGCACCATATTAAACCATTAATGTCATCATGTTTTGGGGTACGTGGCGGTGTGTGTGTGTTTGTGTATGTGTGTGTGTGTGTAGGGGGGTGGGGGGGGGGGGGGGGGGAGGGGGTGGGGGGGGGAGCATCCAGATCCTTGCCTTCGGCGTCAATTATTACTTCTATGTATACACGCCTGAAAGAACGGAAAATAGCCCGTATGGGATTTGAATGATTGGTGTTACTTTATAATGATCCCAGCTGATGACTGCTAACCACTTCGCCATGCGCTCAATGCAACTGATAGTTTACATTCAAAATATACTATCGCATCACTAAAAGTGCATTATGTATAACACCAGTTGTACATGTCAGAGTTTATATTAATATATTGGCTTGAACCAAAATAACGCCAAATTATCGAGTCCATACAGTACCTTGGACCTTTAGATATAGTAGATTACAAGGGTAAAATTCAATTAGTATCAACATATGAATATCACGATGACCTGACATTTATCATTTATCATGATAACAAGTTAACAACAGAAGCATTTAAACTGTTGGGAGCACAGATATGCTCAGTTGGGAAAATAAATAGTCACATTACCTGCTTTGAGCATTAACTTCCATACACCATCCAACCCCTTAACCAAGAAGCGAAAACGGGGTTGGCTGGTGTATGAAATAAAACCTTAATTTCGGCTTAAAACGTTAGTTTGCATATTGTTATATTAAAACATCTAATAGGTAATTTTAAACAGGTTATCGTATTTTTTCAATAACAAATGTTTTAAACATGTTTTATTGTCGAAATATCCGTTATACAATCCTGCTAATATTCAGCTTTCCAATTGCTTAATGGAATTAAGGCGGGACCACGTAATGGAATGTCAAAGCTATGAAATTGCTATCAAAGTGGGTCAACAAAGATTGTACGTATATATGATCAAAGTAGGTCAACAAATATAGTACGGATATATGATCAAAGCAGATCAACAAATATAGTACGTATATATGATCAAAGTAGGTCAACAAAGATAGTACGTATATATGATCAAAATAGGTCAACAAAGATAGTACGTATATATGATCAAAGTAGGTCAACAAATATAGTACGTATATATGATCAAAATAGGTCAACAAAGATAGTACGTGTACATGATCAAATTATATCAACAAAGATAGTAAGAAACTGTACTTCAATGCATATATACGATTATTTCCTTTAATTGACTAAGGGTAGTTGCACATACAACTAAACGAGGTGCCAGGCTTGTCCTCCGAGGAGAATTTAATACATCATCCGAACAAATGTTTGAAAATATTAATTGGCTTCCAGTTCAAGAACGGGTTCAATACTTCAATGAATTATGGTGAATACATGTCTAAATTATCCAACAACTAAATATATTAAGAACATACTATCAAAACCTTCAACACGTAATATCATCCACAAATGCTATGTTGCATGTTCCCATATCTCACACAGCATGCTATGAAAAGCAATTTCCATATACGGTCCCCGGAATGCAATAAACTTCCTCATCAATTACGACTTTCAAAGTGTTGAAGTCATTTAAAACATAAAAACATATAAATATATAAGTCTGCATGTGCTATCTAATTTCAATATCGTTCTGAGACGTTTCAAAAGCATATATGTATGTCATTATGGGTCTGGTTATCATCAATGTATGCGTACACAATGTGAACATAAACACGCCCACAAAGAGGAATGCGATTTAAAGAGAAACTCGTCAATCTTGATTTTTTAAAAACTAGCGGCGTCCTCTTATTTTTTTTTTTTTTTTACATATTTGCACTTGTTCAATCATTAATATTAATTACAAGTAAAGTTTAATGCAAATCGTTTTTGCATATCATTAACTTTTGAGTATATTGCACCAATAATATAGTTAAAATATGGTAGAAAAACGGGAAAAAATGGAAACTCAAAATGATATTTAATTAGGGCAAGCAAGTGTCAAAATGATACTGGATAAATAAAATGAGACGCTATGTCAAAATGATACTGGATAAATAAAACGAGACGCTAATTTCAATGCGTAATAAATACTTCAAGATTACCGTGTGTCCCTTTAAATACAGGGTCTGTAGCTTTAAACCAAATTTGTTTTCACGTTTCTTACATGAACATGCATTCATGCATAACATGCATAGTGAGTGGGCCCTTATTTGCATAGTTAATACACACGTGTATTACGATACCTATATATTATTTAACTGCTTTGGTCGATTATAGAGAAATCCTTCACGAGATGGTAGACGTGTTGTTCTTTTCACTAACGAGCGAATGCAAGTGAGTGAAAAAACAAAACACGACTACCATCGAGTTGAAGTTTTCCCTATAATCGAACCCAGCAATTAAGTAATCTATTTATTACATTTTAAAGCATTTTATGTATAGTTTTAACCTAAATTATTCGCTTTATTTAAGAAATAAGAAATACGTACATGTATTTTATCGGTGAATAAAATACTGTTAGGAGTTCGGATGCGTAGTAATTAAATCGCGGGTGATTTAATTACTAGCACCCGAGCGACTAACTGCATTTTATTCACTGATAAAATACAGGTACGTATTTATTATTTCAATTCTAACACGACAATAACCCCATTGTTTACGCTATTGTGGGGCACTATATTATCGGTAATCAGGCTGCTATGTTTACAGGCAGTTCAATTGGGCGCCCCCCGTATGTAAAGTAGTATGTTTAAATACACTAGTACTCACGTGACAAACAATTAAGTCATTGCTTACGTCATATAGCTTGCGCTGTATGACGTCAAACGTTCTCAGCTTGTTCAAAACGCTTATTAATGTTATGTGTATTGATGCATATGATGGGTTTATATCGGGGCAAGGTTTGGGAGCATGGCAAGTTGTTTTTTCAAAATTTCATTTAAATTACTGTTGAGTTTGTCTTCTTGATGTATATTTACCAAAATATTTATTTACTTTTGTTCTTTGACGTTAACGGTTTAAAAGTGACGTCATGTAACGCGGCGCTTCCAACGAATGAAAAATACGCGGGGAATTAATGGAACAGCCGTATTTTACCGTAAAACAACATACAGTTGTTTCTCTTCTTTGTGTATATGAAAGACTGCACAAGTCGTGTTAGAATGAACGTTATCGACGGATAACGTCGACGTCAGCAACACATTATTGACGTCATAACTCAACGTCACAGTTAGTTATATTTGTGTTCGGAGTTAGTTATAAATGTTTAACGATTATGAATAATTCTTTCACTGAGAAAGCCCAAACTTTCACCTACATACATGTAATAAATGGTGTAATAAATGGCTTTATTATACTCCCAGAAGCCATACTTTGTGGTAAAATAATAACCTTAAACGTGTGTTGGTTTACTGTGCTCCTACCTACTCACTAAAAAGGTAACTACCCAACTGTTTTTTGTTGTTGTTGTTTTTTGTCGTATGTATTTATTTATTTATTTATTTTTGGAGCATTTAAGAGACTTCTTTTTTCTTTCTTTTTTCTTTTTACACGCACACGCTCAGTCATATCCGTTTCCGTTAGTAAACAGTCGGTAAACAATGAGTAGCAGCAAACTTAAAGATCCGAAGAAAATGACGTCAACAGATCCGCATAAAAGTCGCGCAGTAATCAAATTTTGTTGTGAACTTGGGAAGACACCGACCCAAACACTGAAAATAATTAACCGATAATCTACGAAGTCAACTGTATCTCGTGCACTCGTGTTCAGGTGGCACAAGCGTTTTAGAGAAGGACGTGCATCGTTACAAGATGATGAAAGGAGTTGAACGTATTTGGCGTCATTGTTGCAGTTCACGACGTCGTGACGTCGCTATGACCGTCCCCGCTTCAGCATAGTACTCCTTGCACAGAAGTGAATATTTTCAACATTATACGTACAATTATCATGATTCTTGGTAATCTGGTGCACACAAGATGAAACTATATTTCCTAGGTATTGTAATATTGTATTCCCAACGACCTTTGAATAAGAGCAAAAGTCTCAATACTTTTGGGATGCCCCTCGTATATATATATACAATTATCAAGAAAAACAAGCGAATACGCAGATGAAATAGGAAAAGACTGTTCTCATGAACGTTTAAGACGTTCTTAGTATTATTGTGACGCTCCACGCTTTCACTTATTTTTTGTTGGGAGATAATTTGGGTAGTTTCTTATACTTTCACTCATAACCAGTCAGATAGACTAATTTATTTTAACACAGTCTACTGCTTTGTAATTTTCATCACTTTCTAGGGTAAGGACGCATAACATCTCTCTCTCCAAAATTCGTTGCCATCTGCTATATTTCTAACATCATTATTATTTCTATTATAATACATAGTTCATTATTTCGGCCGTATTTAATTTATTTGGTAGTATTTTTCACTTTTAAAGTATCCTGTCGGTCTGTACTTTCGAGGAAACCAACGTGATGCATGCTTTCTATTTTATAGGTATTTTGGTATAAAAATAATTATGTATTGTATAAAACTAAATTATAGAAAAATGCATACTGATATTTAAAGAAATGTTCTGTATTTAGGCCAAAATTACATTGCATATATTGCATTTTATGATAATTACATTATCATAAAATGTTGCACGCAGTTTTCAGACACCATATATCTACAGCACTTTGAAGCCATGACCCTGCATTAATTGTAAGACATGCGCATTCATATCGCACTGATATCGTTTATTTGTATTTGACTTAGGAATTCTACCATAAAATATGTTCAATCACCTTCTGAGGTTACCATGGACTTCGAAATGTATAGTATCTATTTTCTAACTTGATTCAGAGTGTTGAGTTATATATATATATATTGAGATAGTGCAGACTAGTAAAAGCTGTGTTTTTATTTCACGATAAGTCATAATCATTGGCATGCTGTCATAAATTTGCCTATTTGGGGCGAATAGTTAGACGATTACATGATTCCCTGATATTATCTGATTTATAGATGTGGACCACCAAGGCAAACGTACGTACGTCAGCCGGGGTCATATCGTAGTTTTATATACATGTATACATGTACTTTTGTTTATTGCTAGTTTTCGATTGCTGATGAACAGATTGGATAGAAAATTGTATCTATCATATATTGTGGATGTCTTACTTAAAAGTGGATAGGTCTAACGACTGTACATTAAATTAATCTAAAACATAGTTGCTTATAGCTTTTGTAAAGACCTTCTTATTTATAGCTAATGATCTGATTATACGTGTTGTCATGCATAACATATTGAACATTACTAATCATAATGATGTTTTCTCAATATGAATAAATTTTATTTGGATACTTCTGTTTTGGTGTTCCCTTAAAGTCCAATATATGTGTTTAGTTTTGAGATGTCCTAAATCTAAAAGACTTGTACATTACAGACGCGCCGAACCCATTTTAGGAAAGTTATGGTGGTTCAGGATGGTAGTTGTTGACTTGTCAATGGCGGCCATTCTGGATTGCCATAACTTATGTCGACCGACTTTAAAATGAACCCCGAGATTAGCCAGGGCGCAGTTCTAGGACCTAGGTTATTCAAACTAATGTGGGTTGCTGATTCTATAACCTGGCCATGTTGTCCAGGTACGGGGACCGTCTCCACCGCTCGTTACGGTATGCGTTGATTCATGTGTCGAATCGCCTAGAGGGCCTACACACCCTTAAGGTTTAATGCCACTCCGGAAGGCTTATCTCCACTCCGAAAGGTTAGGCTGTAATAATACATACTTTTAGATGTCGGTTCTAACACAACAATTTTATACAATTATCAGTACACAAACAAATCATTATCTAGTAAATATATATGAGCCACGTTCTAATTATGATGTGTAGCAATGTATACGTATTCTACATTACCATGTATACTCATCGACATATATACAAGTATAGCACCTCACCGTTAAACCACCGTTAACCAATGCACCTAATATACAACGTTATCAATTTAATTTTGTATTGCAATTAATGAGTTATGCACATATGCATATATACATGCATGTCCTATCAATGTTAACTAATGCACCTTCTATACAACAAATTAATATCGTTCAATTAATGATCGATTACAATAATTATATCTAATAAAGTTAACTTCTGAATCATATGCTAGTGTCAAGTTAATGTTTGAGAAACATAAAAGCTAACCGGATGTAGTAACATCACCAAATAAGATGGCGATACCCACTGATTACAAATGTACGATAAAATTTCATAAAATAAATACTGACCACATATTGCCTGTGAATTTCGCCGCTTCCAGCTTCTTCCGAAACAAAGCAACTTTCAATCAACCCCGGCCATGACTAAAGAACAATGCATTTTATAACCATAACATTATTTCCCACGTTCATTCCGTGATACACGTGGCAAAATGAGCAGTATTAAAATTCTACACGAAAGGACCCTTACACAATTTTGCCCTTTAGAGAGATAGATTGTAAAATACCTATAATTTTACTTGCATTAACGCACATATAAACTTATTGAACGGCCCTGCCGAACTCACTCTAACGGCGCTATAAAATTGCACGCTTTTCCGTGGTACATGAAAATATCATGCAACCGGTGAATTTGTTTCAACTGAACAATGGATTAGCATGTGACTGACAGATGTCGCCAAGTGCTTACAAGAGCTATGTACGACCAATACGCTCTACTCGATATTATTTTGTGACAGTCAGAGCACAGCAAACGAACACTTTTTGAAGGCTGGCATAAGGACAATATTTCAAACCATAGTGTACTGATGGTTATATGATGATGTTCTACTTTTGTTAATATAGCCATGTCTATATAAAAAAAGATGATTCAAAGATAAGTGAGAACCCCTGTAAACAAACTTCGATAATTCCATTGTAATATAGGCAGGGCAGCTTTACGTGTTTATGTTATAGCATTAATCTAAAAATGGATATAGTTGGTTTGGCCCAATGGATAAGATAACATACTTTAAAGGGATGTTTTTGCTGAATAGGGTCACGGGATCGAGTCGTAAGAGTTTATTTATATTTTATTTTTTCAATTTTATTTAAAAAACAAAATGAATAAATACGGTTTATATGACTTCAAATGTTTTTAAAGACATTATTGTTTGTGACAAGAAATAGAAAATTGTTTGGCACCAACTTGTATAAATATTAAAACTTGCAAACTTAATACGTGTATTTCCTTGTGACAATCCACATGATCACGAGGGGCTACTCTTGCTTGAAAAATATAGAGAAAAATAAAAATACAAAGCATATATGAAAGAAAAAAAGATTAATATTAAACTAAAATATGAGTTTCGAACTCGCATCGTTAGCTTAGTAGCCTTGCGTCTTACCTCTACACCACTGCAAATGCGTGTTCTTATTTAGGTTTATCTATATGATATCGTCACATTAAGCAGATTTTATCCGTTATAACCTGATCAACCTATTCTATTTTTAAACGAACTTGTCTTATTACTGTTCATCTTTGAAACATCTATACTATTTATATATACAGATATAAATTGTGTTTATTTTGATATGTAGTAGACTAATATATTTACATAGAAAGGAAATCGATATATAGATGCATTAGACGGATACAAGGCATAATGATCATATAAAAATAATGATCTTCGAAAGTTCACCTTTTCATACTGTTTTAGGTCCATATGACTATGTGCGTGTATAGGATTGCGTAAATGTAAGGGTTTGAGTAGGATGGGTGGGGTGAGGTTGGGGAATAGGGGCATACTCATATACCTAGATTGTTAGGTTAGAGTATACACATTAAGTTTTATATTTACTTATATCAAAAGTCAGAATGATATTCTACCCCACCCCTTTCCAAAATCAATATCATTTCTTTAAGGAAATGAAACTGAAATCAAAACAGTGAAATAAATTGAGATATATTAAGGAACGTCAAGATATTAATGAGTTACAATTATTTAGCATATCACAATGAACACCTGATATTAATATTGAACACCGTACATAACTCACCTTTTGTGTCACCCCGCCTCCATTTTGTTAGATAGTAGATAAGAAAATACATCCGGCTGGGAGGTGTAAATTGCGGCGTTCTGTAGTGTCACGTATTATCGCGGCGGTGGTAGGTCGGGTCGGCCCGGTGTCAGTATAATGTGAATTGAATTAAATGTTGTTTAACGGCTCATCAACACAGTACAGGTTATTTAGAGCCGCCCCAGAGAGAGGGGAAGGATACATAGGAATCCGGGGACCTGCCCTACTCTTATTATCGAATAGATTCCTATGGTTCTTTAAAGTGCTCGGAGGATAGACCGCCCGGTTTACATCCCCATCCGACGGACGAGGCTAAGGAAAAGTGTCTTGCCCAAGAACACACCGACGGAACTTAGTGGCACCACGGAGGATTAAACCCGGGGCCTCCGCAGTATAATGTGAATGAGTTGGGATGGAGGTGTAGCCTATAACCGTTATACATGGACTGGACACGTTGTGATTCGATTTGCTTTTATCTTAAATGTTATGTTGCTCATCTGATACTCAGTGTATCAACATAACGATGTGTAGATTTTACGTTATTACAATTACACAATATAACCACACGCGAATCTGTTTTTTTATATATTAAACGCTAGATAGTTTGCTTAGTCGACGGATTCGCCACAAAAAACTTTTTTTAAATTTTACTTTTTACTTTTTATTCTGCCGCTGATATTGGTAAAACATTTCAAATGAGATGGCGCAAAAAATAAACGCTATCCGAAATCATCATTACGTTTATTATCCACGCTGTATTGCACTGGCCATTGTAGCGAGCAGATCTCGGTTTAAAGTCTCATCCGAAGGACTAAAAATAATCACCTATGCCACTCCTTTTTTAAAGAGCTCTCATTGTAGATGTATAACCACTATTTATTATAGTGTGGCGGACTTATGTCAGTTTTTTTCTTTCGTTCTTTCGGGGTGAACTAACTAAAACACTAAACGTCATAACATATATTAGGTGCATGATTTCGGGGTCGAAAGAAACACGCGTGGTTTCGGGATCAAAAACACGTTTGCCCTGAATTATCTAACGAAACTGGCAAAACTCGGTCAACATACTGATTATAAATATCGCTTCGAGATGTATGCATATATAGCTCTGAGGTTTAGTCGAATGTAGTCCTATTATAAAAAGTTATTACGTGTTTTTTGTTTAAAAAAAGGGCTATTGTATCTATAAGAAGTGTCTTTATTGGTTTTAATGGATAATTGATAACGTTGCTCAACATTTAAATATATGCTTTCACTTAAAACCGTGTTGATCCCCAACTTGTTTGATGATATTTCATGCGGAGAGCTATGTATGTATATGCAAATTACACTGCTGCTTTATACCTGCGTTGAAATTGCAGCAAATCATTAATAATATGTTACATTGTAACATCTGTTTCAGAAAAAAATAGTATTTTTTCACTTCCCTACAAGCTTCAACGAGTACTTTCTTAGAGGCTGTAGGAGCCAACATATTTGCAGGCGTTCAATGTTTTTTTCAATTCAAGTGGCGATAAGTCAAAGACCAATCGTCCGTTTTTGCGTGTAAAAGCAAGTCGAAACAGTCAATCATTCCAATTGGGTGAAACTTCTTACTATCTCCCTCTTATGAATGTGAAATTTATAAATTGCTGTTTCATGATGTTGTTAAATACATGTACATTCTTACTCCGATTCATCAGACGATTCTGACTCCGACTGGTATCTTAATGAAAATAAAATGGATGATGAACCTGTAAAATTACGTTCATGCCTTGTATTTGGCAGCTGACAATTTTGGGCGCTGGTTAACACAATACAGTGGTTGGACTGATGGTAATGTGAAGGCTGGTGTTCTGTGCTCTCACAGCCCTTGTATTTCTGTGGCGAACACCGAGATATAATGCTGCAGATGACAAATCACTGTACTGTATGTTTACACTACTACACGCATCATCTGTTTTAATCTTCATTTGTCCACCACAGTTGTCCGAATAGAGAATAACATGTGTCTTGCCCATATTTGATTGAACTTGCAGAAACCTGTATACACGAGCAGCAATTTCACATGAACCTCATCCTGATATTGCCTCAATCTTATTAATTTCCTTCTAATTTTATTTCCTTTCGAATACATTCCCTTCCGAATTCATTCCCTTACGATTACATTCCCTTCCGAACTTGCAGCATTGGCAGGGTTGATGGGTGTCCAAATTTAGAAAACAGATAAAAATGCCTTATTTGACCAACACGATCTGTGTCCACATTTCAAAAAACGTATTATTTACCCCCCAAAATGAACACGATATGTGTCCACATTTCCAAAAACTTGATATTTTACCCCCCAAAAGAATGCAAGCCCCATTTTCTTAGTATTTATCCCCAAAAGAAACCCTTTACCCGTAATAAACCTTCCATGTATCACATTATTACAACTTTTAAAATGAGGACAAACTGCATGATAGAGCCGTGTCCATATTTTCAAAAACACACTTTTCTTAAGAAAAACATATTTTTTTTATGTACCGCCTTATAGAGCCGTGTCCTCATTTTCAAAAATACACTTTCTTAGGAACAACGTAATTTTTGAAAATGTCGACATACCGCCTTATAGAGCCTTGTCCCCATTTTTAAAAATACACTTTTCTTAAGAAAAACAATTTTGTTTTAATGTTTACCATACCGCCTTATAGAGCCGTGTCCTCGTTTTTAAAAATACACTTTTCTTAGAAAAAACATCTTTTTTTAATTGTTGATCCCGCCTTATACAGCCTTGTCAACATTTTCAAAAATACACTTTTTTTTAAGAAAAACAATATTTGTTGGGGGGGACACACCACCTTATAGAGCCGTGTCCACATTTTCAAAAATACACTTTTCTGAAGAAAAAACATATTTTTTCTAATGGGTAAACACCTCCTTATAGAGCCATATCCACATTTTCAAAAATACATTTCATGTGTGTTATACCAATGTTTGAATGTCACATGGAAAAAAAACACTTGAAAAAAAAAGGTGCAAAATCGAGTTACTCAAATTGAGATAGGGCTATCATTTTGTCATCACATCATAATCACGACATCATAATAAAATTATGATGTCATTACTATAAATTATAATAAAGCTAATAAGCTAATTGGTAATAAGTTTAATAAGTTTGCTAGTTTGGGTACAAAATAAGTCTATCTCAGATCTTGTTGAATAATTTCAACTCAAAGCAAGTCCATTTCAAGTTAGACCTGTTTTGCCTCTATGAAATTTGTTGTTCTGAGATAAACTTATTTATTATTTAATAATAAAATCAGAAATAAGTTGAAAATGATAAAAAAAAAAAATTACATAATATATATTTCAGCTTTTATATTTCAAAAATGCAAAAAAGTGATTTTGAGAAAAAAAGTGAGTTAGACCAGTCTTGCGCCAAGCCCTCGAAGTGACCCCAAATGTTACGTCAGGGTCACCATTTAAAAAAAAGGACTATCACAACCTGACTTCTATGGTGATGTGAATTATAAACTTCGTAAGATTCTTGGTCATGATCACTTTCATACTATCTTTGTTAAACTTGTTAAAAAGTTTATCAAAAGAGGTTATGACCCTATCATTTTGCAGCGTACTGCATGCTTGGTGATGGACCCTTTTACAGTTCGCCACTATGCTTTCCTCTTTAGATGTACGATAACCGGACAGGCTGTGGACCCTATGATGAGGCCTACCTAAAGCCCATTGGGACGGTGACGTTTGATGTTTGTCTATGATCTTTCTTGTAGTGCCCTTAATGGTTTATTCTCTTGTTGCTCTGGCTTCTGCCAAGTCACTGAGTACCTTCATTGTGGCTTTCTAGGCTATTGGTTTTTTTTGTATTATATTTACACG
The DNA here is from genome assembly GCA_037043455.1 of Cyrtodaria siliqua. Taxonomy (NCBI): domain Eukaryota; kingdom Metazoa; phylum Mollusca; class Bivalvia; order Adapedonta; family Hiatellidae; genus Cyrtodaria; species Cyrtodaria siliqua. The sequence goes on from JAWPHD010011983.1 coordinate 64,224, forward strand.
AGCATATTTGTGTTTTACTTATATTGCCTATTGATGCTGCCTTTTTGGTTAGAGATTAGATCATGGCGGGGATTTCTTTATTTACACTGTCCCGTTTTAATAGGATGACAGTAGGGTAAGTGTGAGGTTTGGTGCACCCTAGAACCGGTTTAAACCTATTGTCAACCCTTTTGTGTTTGTGATGTCGTTTGCATTTAATATTACTTTTGCCTTGTTTGTCTGTTTGCGTGTTTGTTTCTGTGTTTAGTGGTTGACAATCCTCTTTGAATGCTACTTTCCCTGTCCGATCTTTTTATATTTCTTCTTGGTAGAGGATTATTAACTTGTTACATGCAGCATATTAGACCTATAGCTCTTGTATTATCAGAGCATATGATTGTTTACAGAATTTCCTGTATAACTATGTAAAACTGTGACCCCGGGATGGGGCCAAGTCAGCACTGAAATAAACATGGTAGAGTACTAATACTAAAGAGTATGGTACATGTAAAATATTATACCTTTAGCTCATGAATAAGGTTTTTTAAAGAGTGTCCTACATAAATCATGTCAAACTTTGTCCCCCAGCGCGAAGCAAGATTTTATCCCAGGGTCACCACTTAAAGGGAATGTAGCGACACAGTCAAACAATCTTCATTATTGAGAGTTCTGAAAAACTTGGAAAAGGGTGAGAGTTATCAAAATCGAATGATAAATAACGAAGATATGATCGTTTGAAGGTTCTGTTGTAACAGATATAGAATCCGCCATTTTAGAGCTATGACAGTTCTAAATGACCATAATTATATGCAGTATTGATAAATATGAAAATTACTCATTTAAAAATTAAAGTAACTGCATGAAGAGTATGTATAACTAATGGCAATAATGCTTTATATGCCCAGTTAAGGAGTTTGCATTCATTTGCAGTGTTTGCTTTGCTTTAAATGATATTTATCAATATTCCATATATGGTCATATGGAACTATGACGTCATAGTTTTCAAAATGGCGGCTCCCATATCCATTTTAATACAACCTTCAAATGGTCCTATCTTTTTTTTTGTTTATCATCCGATTTTGATAATTAGTTTACCATTTTGCACGGATTGTTTGGCTGTGTCGCTACATTCCTTTAAACAAACCTGGTCGAGGACCATAACATTATGCTGCATGCAACATATTAAACCTCTAGTACTTATAGTTTCAGACAGAGGCATTTTTAAAGATTTTCCTATGTAAATACCGGTCAAGCCAGATTTTACTCCAGGGTCACCATTTGAACAAACTTGAGAGGACCATACGATTATGCAGCACGCAACATACGGGAGCACTAAGCCTTAGGTTTTTTCCCGTAAACAAGTCTATGTTAAACATGTGACCCCGTGAGGCGGTGCTGACCGCTTGAACTGACTTGGTAGAGAATATAAGACTTCTAGCTCTTGTAGTTTCAGAGAAGACGATATTTATATAACTCTTACCCCGCAGGACTAGGTCAGATTTTACCTCAGGGTCACCGTTTGAGCCAACTTGGAGAGGTCTACAAGCTGATGCTACATGCTATATATCATATGAGAACTCTACACCTTGTGGTTAAAAGAGAAGAAGAATTATTTAAATTCCTATATAACTCTATGTAAACTGTGACCCCCGGGGTTGGGCCGGATTTACCCCCAGGATCATCATTTTGACAAACTTGGTACAGGATCATAAGCTTATTTATGCTGCATGCAATACATGAGAGCTCTATGCCTTGTGGTTTCATAGACAAATATTTCTTCCGTATAAAATCTATGCAAAACATGCAAAATCTCCATATACAAACGTTTGACCCCTGCGGTGCAGCCATTGTTGACCCAGAGGACTTATTTTGAACAAACTTGAAAGCTCAGGGCTTGGCGATTATTTATAAAACAAGAAATATCACTGTAAGTGATAAATGCCCCCGGTGTCCTTTGACCTCTAAGTATGACCTTGACCTTGGAGCCATGGACCTGGATTTGTGCACGACATCTCATTTGGTTGTGGTGAGCACTTGTGCCAAGTTATTTGAAAATCCGTCCAGGCATGCAAAAGATATTGACCGGACACTATTTGACCTTTGACCTATAAATGTGACCTTGACCTTGGGGTCACAGACCTGGATTTTGTACGCGACACATCGTCTTTTTATGGTGAGCACTTGTGCCAAGTTATTTGAAAATCCGTTATTGACCGGACACAATTTGACTTTTGACCTCCAAGTGTGACCTTGACCTTGAAGACCTGGGTTATGCGCGCCACACATCGTCTTGTTATGGTGAACACTTGTGCCAAGTTATTTAAAAATCCCTACAGGGGTTTTGACGTTACGGTCCGGACACGATATTGCGTACCTGTTTTTGACATATGAACTGCAAGTGTGACCTTGACCTTTGAGGTACGGACCTGGGTTTTGCGCGCGACACATCGTCTTGTTATGATGATCACTTGTGCCATGTAATTTAAAAATCCCTGCTGGGGTTGTGACGTTACGGTCCGGACACGAAATTACGTACCTGTTTTTGACCTATAAACTTCAAGTGTAAACTTAACCTTTGAGGTATGGATCTGGGTTTTGCGCGCGACATATCATCTTGTTATGGTGATCACTTGTGCCAAGTTATTTAAAAATCCCTGCAGGGGTTGTGACGTTACGGTCCGGACACGAAATTGCGTACCTGTCTTTTACCTATGAACTTCAAGTGTGACCTTGACCTTTGAGGTACGGACCTGGGTTTTACGCGCGACACATCGTCTTGTTATGGTGATCACTTGTGCCAAGTTATTTAAAAATCCCTGCAGGGGTTGTGACGTTACGGCCCGGACACGAATTTTGACCTATGAACTTCAAGTGTGACCTTGACCTTTGAGGTACGGACCTGGGTTTTGCGCGCGACACATCGTCTTGTTAAGGTGATCACTTGTGCCAAGTTATTTAAAAATCCCTGCAGGGGTTGTGAAGTTACGGTCCGGACACGAACTTCGGAATGCCGGACAGACAGAATCCGGACAGACGGACGGTGCGATTACTATATGCCCCCGAAATTTTTTCGGGGGCATAATTGGTGGCATAAATAAAACACTGTCAAAATATGTTCAGTGATTCTTGAGAAGACTGTTTAAGCCATATTGGATGTCACACTGACCTAAATTTAACAAATTGGAAAGCCACGGACTTCAAAACCATCCACGTGAAGTTTTGTCAAAGCGGTTTATGAGGAAATAAGTTTAAGCAACATTTAACAGAAGACAGAAGGATGACGACACGACGGACAAAAATCGGTCAAAATAGTTTACCTGAGCCGAATATACTTTTGAGCTAAAATGAACTTGGTGGCGGTGCAATGTGGATCTACGGTGCCATTGTGTTCGGGTGCTGTGATTTCTATAGGACCATTTTCCTCGTTTTTGGTGCAGTCACACAGGTTTGGTATTAATGATGATACATACTCCTCGGTAACGTTAGAATTATGCACGTATATAATTGTACTCGTCATAGTTTTGCCTGTCAACTTTAAATTAGAACTCAGAAAAGTACAGCGAGTATTAATTATTTTAGAAAAGCTACGTTTCTGCAAAGACCTGTTCTTGTCTTGTCGTGCCCTCGATGGTTTATTCTCTTGTTGCTCTGGATTATGCCAAGTCATTGAGTACCTTCTTTGTAGCTTTCTAGGCTATTATTTTTTGTATTTATATATAAAAGAGCATATTTGTGTTTTACTTATATTGCCTATTAATGCTGTCTTGTTGGTTAGAGAATAGTTCATGGTGGGGAGTTCTTTATTTACTCTGTCCGGTTTTATTGGGATGACAGTAGGGTAAGTGTGAGGTTTGGTGCACCCTACGTGGTTTAAACCCCCAGCGGCCTTTTTTGCCAATGACCGTTCCAAGGCGGTAGCCCTATTGTCAATCCTTTTTGTGTTTGTGACGTCATATGCCTTTATTCATGTTTGTCTTTTTGCGTGTTTTTGGGTTTACTGTGTTCTATGAAAGCTGCATTTCCTGTTCGACTTTTATACTTATATTTACAATCAACACATATATTTGTTCGAAGGGACTCACGGCAATCTTTATTTTCTTTTTTTCCTTAAAGTTACGCAGTCACTATTTTAACTGTAATAACTCATTAATATGATGGAGTCACGTGTGCAGTAGTTTCAAATCGACGAACACTCAAAAGTCGGTATATAAGCAGAAATCGATACGTTAACTTTTACATTTTTATTTAGCCTCCGTACAGGTAACATTGATAAATATACGGCTTCAGAATATATGTGATAAAAAACATAGTTGCCCGGAACGGGATTTGAACCACAGCCTTGCACTTGTAAGTTTTGAAACATGTACGCTATTTATTGGTATGTTGTAGTATTTTTAACACTAAATAGGCATTATGTAATAACAAGGGAAATGTTAGTTTCATATTGATAATATGATTATACAGTAGGCCTATTACACCAGGCAATGTTAATTTACACGTGCGACAAGATAGACTACTTATTGATCCATATTGACTTGCGTCATTTTGCCTCATAATAAATTGTAGTTATTATACTATTTACTCAAGTAGCGTTATAGTTCAGTTGATACAGCACCGGACTTGAGCTTGAACTTGAACTCAGAAGGTCGTGTGTTCGAGCCCCAAAAGAGACTAACTTTTTTTTTTAAAAATACTGTTACCTGTGCATATGTACGATGTGCACTGGGCAATGTATATTTAGTAAATGATTTACTGTGCTATATTTTCTCGCTTAAATACCCGATTTCGACATGAGTTGGTGAACATGAAGTTACAAATAAAGACACGCCTACAAAGAAGAAATCGATTGATATAGAGACTCTGTAGATTTAAGCTTTAAAATCAGCACATATATTTATTTATCCAGTATAATTACGACTTTAAACCTGCTTGCATATATTTAAATAATCAGTTTTCAATTTTCTTCGTTATTCTACAATATGTGTACACTAATAAACAGTTAGAAGTATGCAAAAGCAATTTACTTTGAACTATTCTAATAACAAAAATATTAATGACTAGAAAAAAGCAAGTTATGTAGAAAAGCTAACGGGAAAATCATCATTGCCGTGTGTCCCTTTTATTACAAAGTAACAATAGTTGTATAGATTTTAATGATTTTGTTACACATTTTCATTATATTCATCAGTTGGTATACTAAAATAGATACACTTCTTACTAGACTGTTCATTTTATGATGATATAAGAAAAATTTACATAGAAGACACTATTTAGCAGCTGGTAACACTGATAGATTAAAATGTATTATGCTCAAGCTGGAGCGCTGTGGTCTAGCGGTAAAGCGTTTGACCCATGATCGAAAACTTCGATGACCATATGTGTTGTGTCCTTGAGTAAGACACTTTATTTGCATTTGCTTAGTAATGGTTCTATTCAGGAAGACATCGAGAGTGATTAAAATAAGTTTAGAGAGGTTACGTTACAATCGATGTAAAACTAAATACGTTTAAACTAAGGATCAAGAGAAAATTGCAAGGTTCCTAGTAGAAGCTTTTCTAAAGAGAAGCAACTCAACTTATACTGTCATATGAGCTATTGTACTTTTATAATTATATTGAATTTGTTAACATATTTGATATCCATTGAATTCATTGTTTATTTAAAATATAACATAGTTATAATTTCAGTTTATATCATGTGATCGTAATAATCGTACTTATAGGTAGTGACTTATAGGCCCATTTGACCGGGTGCATTCTTTTTTTCAATTGTTTATGCACATGTCCCTTAAATAAACTATTTACTTACTTCCTTACTTCATTATCACTACTAATGAGGTTTGCAGATTTTATAAAACATCTTTTCTGACCTAAGCAGATGATAACATTGTATTACCAAAATATAACATTTTGACTACCTTTCGTCGACAAATTTCAATTGTCCTCTGCTAAAATGTGATACAAACAATCCGGTAATATTTTATATATAACGTGTTATGAAAACATTCTTTCTGAGTGGTACTGAATAGTATAATGTCTTGTCGGCTGATTAGACACCGACATTAAAACTATGTTTGAATAAAATATCTAAAATATGTATATCTTATGGAGAAAAACAATCACAATAAACATACTGTTCTGGCATCGACAGTTTAAATTTCGTTTATTACTTTAAATAAGATAATAATAAATAATATACGAACATTATCCACCAAATAGTGACAAATATAAATAATGTTCTACAAGCACATCCAAAAGCTGTAATTTATATTCATGACTGCTCATACATGAGGTTAGCGGGTATAGAATGACTTGAGTAAAACGTCCAAATTTAAAAGGAAAGGAAAATGTCTGTTTAGTTTCTGATTTAGATTTACTCTTTTAATTGTATGACAGCAAACATTTTGAAATTATTGTCCTTTTTTATAGCTGTGATTTTAATAGGTTATTTGCACCAATAGCTAAGTGATTTCATTGTATCCCTAGAAGTGCCAAACTTTTAACAAGTTAAGGTATTTGATGATTACATTTTGACTTTCGTCTCTAAAATATGTTATAACAGCAAATATTACAAGAGGTCAATGACCTTGAAGCTCTACTGATTGATTTTGATTTCAGTTATTTTTAACGGTGGCGGCCATCTTGAATTTCCGGCCGACCTGAAATTTTGCTAGGATCAATTAGACATTAAGAGCAACATTCCTGTGAAGTTTCATGAAAATCCGTCAAGTAGTTTCAGAGAAGTAGTCGCTACAAGTTTTTAATATATAACTCTATGTAACCAAAGATGGCCACTGGCAGCCATGTTTAACGTCGAATCAAAATAATTTTCCACAAGGATCAACATCATGTCATGCTGATCATTTTAGAAAAAGTCCCATATCAATATCACTTATAGTTTTCAAGAAGTAGTCGCTACAAACTTATTTTTTTTTAAATCTATTTTTAGCTGTGACGGCCATCTTGAATTTCTGGCAGATCTGAAATTTTACTAGGATCAATAAGACATCAAGAGTAACATTCCTGTAAAGTTTCATGACAATCCGTCAAGTAGTTTCAGAGGAGTAGTCGCTACACGTTTTTTACTATATAACTCTATGCAAACAAAGATGGCCGCTGGCAGCCATGTTTAACGTTGAATCAAAACGATTTTTGACAAGGATCAACATCATGTCATGCTGATCATTTTAGAAAAAGTCCCATATCAATATCACTTATAGTTTTCAAGAAGTTAGTCGCTACAAACTTGTATTTTAAAACTCTATTTTTAGCTTTGGCGGCCATCTTGGATTTCACATCAACATGAATTTTTGCTAGGATCAACTTAGACTTTATGGGCAACATTTCTGTAAAGTTTCATGAATATCCATCCAGTAGTTTCAGAGGATGTGGTCGCTACAAATAAAAGTTTACGGACAGACAGACGGACAGACGGACGACGGACGCCGCACCACGGCATAAGCTCTGCTGATCTCTGATCAGTAGAGCTAAAAATCTCAGTTTATTGTGACAGTATGAATCTTTCGTTTAAACAAGAGGCCCAAGAGGGCCTAGTGGACGATCTACTGGCTAACATGGCTCTTATAAAATCAATGAAGCGAGTGACTATCGTCTTAACGAGGCAAAATATAGCATTTTTAACTAAATAATTAGCCATAACTCCGCTGTTACTGGTCCGATCTGGCTGGTTTTCGAACTTGGCAGTAGAGCTAATAAAAAAAAATAAATAATAATAATCAATAGATTAATAATAATAATAATAATAATAATAATAATAAATAATAAAAAAAACAGTAAAAAAATCTGGTTAAGTCTGGTAAAGATTAGATGAAAAATCAAGGCCCTATAGTCTTAACGAGGCAAAATATAGCATTTTTAACTAAATCAAGGGCCATAACTCCGCTGTTACTGGTCCGAACTGGCTGGTTTTCGAACTTGTCCGAGATTTCATTGACATAAACAATCTTGTAAAGCTTGGTAAAGATCAGATGAAAAATGAAGACTCTATCGTCTTGACAATAGTTAACGACGGACGACGGACGGACGGACGGACGACGGACAACTCGGCATCCCATAAGCTCTGCCGGCATTTGGCCAGTAGAGCTAAAAAAAACACTTCCAATTGGTCAGTAAAGAAGCATTTTTTCTGAGAGGTGTTACACTTAGAGATACATTTTGCTTGGAAAAAATACCAAATCGTTCACTGCTGCATAAATGTTTTCAAGCCTGGATTTTTTTTAAATAATCTAAATACATGAGCTGAGAAAATTGATTTTAAACAGAAAATTATTCTTTACTACCGATGATTCTATACACCCCAATTCACTGTAGTTAAATATGCGATCAAATGAAACTGATATGCATTCTCTGCGCTGTTTGAACACGAGAAATGTTGTTTAAACAGCATTTTATTTTCAATAACAAGATCGCACTGTCTTTAACCTTTGATATCCTGATCTGAAAATCAAATGACCTTCCAATATCCCTGAAGGGAACACAACTACATAGTTGTATGAATATTGGTAGTAGAAAACGTGAAATACCGTACGGAACTATTGCCATGCTTTAGTATTTCAACATTTCCTTATTGAAGTTTGATGCAAGTGATAATCCATTAAAACATACACGGGATCTCAGGAAGGCAATTTAAACAAGAAGCAGTCCGACGGACAGCCATAGTCCCCTACCGAGTCTTGTGCAAAATTAACAATTCAGAAGCTGCACGTATGTCAAAGGTTACTGTTTTCGTCAACCAATAATTGGACAAATGTCAAACTGCTGTCAAAGGTTACTGTGTTTCGTCAACACAATAATAATTATTGCAAAAATTTCAAAGAAATAAAGTTGTTATTAGCCAGTTTTGTTAATTCTGAAGTTATTGAAGAAGCAGTTATCTTTGAATGTACCCATATGAAAAGTTGAATGTAGCCATGTTAATGATCATGCAAGGAATGTTGAATACCTTACCATGTTTAGCTGCAAAATATGTGTTCCTGTGTTCTGAAGGTATCGTGACCTTGACCTTTGAGCTACGGACCTGAGTCTTACGCGCAACACGCCGTCTCATTATGGTGAACATGTGTGACGAGTTATTTTAAAATCCCACGATGCATGACAAAGTCACAGCCCGGACAAGCCTATTTGTGACCTTTAACCTCCAAGTGTGACCTTGACCTTTGAGCTACGGAACTGGGTCTTCCGCGCGACACGCCGTGTCATTATGGTGAACATTTGTGCCAAGTTATTTCAAAATCACACGATGCATGACAAAAGTTACACCCGGACAAGCCTATTTCTGACCTTTAACCTTAAGTGTGACCTTCACCTATGAGCTACGGACCTGGATCTTGCGTGCGACACGATCTCTCATTATGGTGAACATTTGCGCCAAGTTATTTCAAAATCCCACGATGCATGACAAAGTTACAGCCCGGACAAGCGTTGTTTCTGACCTTTAACCTCCACCTGTGACCTTGATCTTTGAGCTACGGACCCTGGGTCTTGCGCGCGACACGCCGTCTCATTATGATGAACATTTGTGCCAAGTTATTTATAAATCCCACGATGCATGACAAAGTTACAGTCCGGACTAAAAGACGACAGACGGACGGAAGGACGGACGGGGGCAAATCTAAAGTCCCCTCCGGTCCGGCCCGGTAGGGGACTAAAAACATGTATGCTCTATTTTCCGAAATTTCCGAAATTTGGTTCTTTTACCTCGGTTTTGCATTTATGGATGGGAGTTGAATTTCAAAAATCCCTTCCTAGCGTCCCATGTATGTTTTAATGGAATATCCCTTAGGCCAGGAAAAAAAATACCTGTGTTTCTGGTTACCCGACCGTCCCTATTTTTTGGCGCCGACTCTACAGTTTTTTTATCATAAAAAAAAAGAAGAAAAGAAAAAAGAAGCTGGGTAAGAAACTGTAATGTATGAAAATATTGAGTTCGAAACATGCGCTAAAACATGGCCGCCTCCATGGTGCACTGCGCGTCCATTTTGTCTATTAGAATTGAAAAATGTAGCCATGGGACAGAGCAGAAGTTTATAAAAAACATTAATCATCACATGCTGCCAGCAGATTTGTTAATGTAAAAAATCAAACAAATATTTGCAATATAAAAGATGATGGGACAGTTCACATGTATACTTATGACATTGCAAAACGGTGTTTTTTATGTTTAACAGAAACATGGTTGATATTGTCTTATGTGGGTTTCAAATAAACTCATAATGGCAGAAAATATGTGTTTTCAATTTATTTTATTCAAAACATCATGAGGTTATTTTCCTTCTCTCCTTGCAAAATCACTACAAATTAACTACTTGACAAAGTTAAAGATAACTTTAACATCGTCCAAACCACATGGGCAAAAAAAATAAAGAAAAGAAAAAAAAATACCTACCTACCCTAAATTTTTCAGCTGAGTAACCAGAAACACAGGTGGGGTTTTTTCTGGTCTTATAAAGATTTAGCACTCAAACTAAATATTGCCTACCCAAAAGAAACATAACAACACAGTGATGTGAATGTAAGTTATGTAGAACTATGCATCTCTCCAACCTCAACAGCAACACGTATTCAATTTCTTTGTGTAACTTCGTTATAACTTCTATGTAACTTCTTCGTAACATTAACAACTTCGTTTTTAACACATACAAGGTCAGATGTTTTAAAACTTTCAGACAACCGGAAAATTGTCTGAACCAAATGTTACAATGTTATATCGATTTTGGTGACAAACCATTAAAGTCAATATTTTATAGACGGTATAAATGTTATACAGACGTTAAAAGCAACTGGAAAATAAATCACAATCTAAACCAAACGTTATAAATGTTTCAGGGATTTATATAGAAGTCACATGAATGTAACACATATGTAACTGCATATAACATCCTTCATGTAATACAGATAATACAATTGTTACGAATAACTGGAAAATTGGCGGAACTTGAAACCAAATGTTACAATGTTTCAGCGATTTTGGTCACATACACCATATAAATCAATAGATTAAAGATGTTATTAACGTTACAAAGACGTTACATATCAGTTACAACGATGTTACATGGTTGTTACAAATGGTTAAAAACAACTCGGAAATGACCGCATACATATTACATATGTTACAAAGAGCTGGAATATGAACTGAATTTGAAACGTATTGTTACAATGTTACACTACAGTGATTTATAAACTGAATCCATAGTATGGACAGTTTAAAGATGTTATCAATGTTACAGAGAAGTTATATATATTTATCACAAAAAATGTGGTGTGGGAGTGTAATAACACCATTCAATATTTTTGATATTCCACTAGTGGTATAACATAACGTTAATGACGTCATGAACGTCAAGTTAATGTACGTTTTCTGACGTAATGTGGACGTTATAAGTTATGTAATAAATAGAATCTAACATTCGTTCTCATTCATTATTGAATTTTATTATAATAATTAAACTCGTTATCAAAAATGATATAATGCTCGGCAAGAGCCTCGCATTATATCATTTTGTCAATTCAGTAATGAATGAGTACTCACGTAAGATCCTCTATATATAATACATGTTACACAGCTGTCACCAATGTTACAAACAACTGGAAAATGTGCTAACATGAAACAAAATGTTACAATGTTTCACTGATTTTGGTCAAATAGATCATAAACACGAGCACCGCCTAACGCGTAATTATTCCCCAGTTTTTTTTATGAGAAAAAAACATTTTCAATGTGTCAGGTCAATATGACCTTGACCTACTGACAACTAGTGACCTCAAAACCAACTATTATCATCCTTGTTCCGTGACAGTCTACCTATGACGTTTTAGTATCTTAGGTAGAAAGGTACTCGATTTATAGAGCGGCAATCGTTTGACCTAGTGATCTAAACAGTAAAAGAGAAATAGAGAATATCCTTTTCTTTTTTTGTCACCGAACCCTAAACGTTCTTATGACCTTGTGGTATAACATTCGTAAAGTCTGTATCATTTATAACCGATTCATGAACATTAACGAAATGTACCAAACAAATATTACGAATCTGAATAAACAAAAAACAACCTCAGTTAAAGACCAATTAAGAACATTTGTTCTGGTTCTTATTATATCCCTGTGTTTTATGTATGGTATATGCATTCATAAACTACACAGAATAAAACAAACATATTTCAAATTCAAATTAAGAGAAGAGTGACACAAATATACGTTTATATGACCTATTCAACCAAATATGAAGGAGCCAAATTAAGAGAAGAGTGACACAATATACGTTTATATGACCTATTCAACCAAATATGAAGGAGTTACTATACATATATTATAAATTCAACACTATGCCGCCGTTCTCAATTTAAATGAGTTGGAAACCAACAAGTATAAATTCAATGCATCATGTATAAAATATAAACGTAAATATACACGGATGCCTACAGGGCTTAATATTAATTATCAGCCTAAATGCCTACTAAGCGTAAATTACACTATATTAAAATTTAAATTTCTTTTTATTGACAATACCTTAATTAATTACATCCCTTTAATAAAAATTAAAGAAAACCTTTTTGTATTACCGCAATTTATGAAAACAATATTTTACAAAAAATACATGCAAATCACAAAACAACTACACTCAAACGTTGTCTTAAATACCATTGTATACTCAATATACATAACAACAAGAAGCACTGCACGTCGGTGCAAACGCTCGACTTTGAAGGCTTTGTCATGTTTTTTGGAACCTAAGTTGAAGGACATACTTCTGTATAATTGCAATCAGAAAAATGGCACTTTCTCTACGAGTTATTCACACGAAAGTGAATACATGTGAGATTGTTTGTATGACGATGCCAAATATATGTGTGAAGTTCCAATCCATTTTGTGAAGCAGATGCCAAGATGCAAGCTTACATACTAAACTGTAACCAAGTGTAAAAGGACATATTTTTAGTTAAATTTAAAACATGAGTTATAGAACCTGCCTCTACGATGTTGCCTAATGATGTCGAATAATTGTGTAAGGTTTCTTTCTCCAAATACAAACTTACATACACAATTCGAACCACGGGATAAGACTCAGACGACGATCAAGTGTTGATAATAGCTCTATTTTGTCATTAAAAATTGTCGAACTAAATAAAAATAATAACTGTTAATAGATAGTATTACAACAATAATGGGAGTTCGCAACACATCTATTAACAAGCAACCCATGAGGGTGCGAATATGCTCTACTGGCTAACATGGCTTTTTGTAACAATAGAGGAAGTCAATCTGATTCGAAGTAACGAAGTTTCACCCGTAAAGCAGTATCTGAAAGAGGAATTATGTTTTTGTCCATTTCTCTTAATGTCCAATACCAATATCCATTTTCATCCAAAATGTTGTCCCAATCTAATGGCTGGAATTGACATACATACTTGATCACTTGTAATTGGGTGTATGACATACTATCGATTCATGACATCTCAAGTTGTCTCAATATCGCATTTCATGAGCTAGGATTTATGTGATACCAGTTATCTTAAAAATGAAAATGGTATGCAATGTTATTGAAACAACTTTCATATCAAGTTTGGTGAGAATCTGAAAATGTGTATCGGTTCACAAGCAAAAATCCGTTCCTTCAACATATTCAAAGGGCAATCACCCCATAAAACACGTACTGTCTTTGGCGCGTGTTTAAAGGCTTGTTGTAACAAACTTCAAATGTAATTTGGTGAAAATTAGAAACTGTTTGCTAAAGTTATCGCATACACAAAAAGAAATATAAAAAGATCGGACAGGGAAAGTAGCATTCAAGGACGACAGTCAATCACAAAACACAGAAACAAACACGCAAACAGACAAACAAGAAGGCAGAAGCAATAATAAATGGAAACGACAACAAGGGCTGTCGGAGAACAGCGCAGCTCGTCTATTTGATTTTTCAGAGAATAATAAATTTATATAGATAGTATATACCATCAGAAAACAAGTCTAAAACAATTTCGGGTGGGGGTTGGGGTCGCAAAAAACAATTCGAGTTTTTGAGGTGGGGGTGGGGTAGTGGGGGAGCGGGTGACAGGCAAAGGGTGGGTGGGGAAACATATATGTGTAAGAAGCTATGTAAGAATAAACCAAAACACCACATTAATAGTGGTAAAACTAAAACAAAATAAAAATATTTCGAGGGGGGGGGGGGGGGGGGTTGGGGGGGGGGGGGGGGGGGGGCATGCTAGCTATGTGTAAGAATTGACAATAACTTAGTAACTTAAGTAAACAAAAATTTCGAGTTTCGAGTCGGCGGAGGGAGGAGGGGGTTAGTCGGAGGGAGGGATGGAGTGGAGAGGCAGGGAGTTGGGTGGAGGGGGCAACATATATGTGTAAGAAGCTATGTGTAAAGAATATTTACCAAAACAACACAGATATATGTAAAAAACAAATAAAAATTCAATAAAAATATTCCAGTCTCGAGCTTGGGGGTGTGGTGGTGGGTGGAGGTGGGGGGGTTGGTGTGGGGGCTAGTGGAGTGGAGGGCAACATATCTATGTGTAAGAATTGACCAAAACAACACAGAAATACTGTAAAAAAAAAATCAAAAAATCGATGTGTGTGTGTGGGGGGGAGTGCATGGGAGAGGCGGGCAGGGGGGTAAAGGGCGGGGGAGGGAGGCAACATATATGTGTAAGAAGCTATGTTGTAAGAATTGACCAAAAACAACACAGAAATATGTAAAACAATAAATAAAAAAAATCTAGTTTTCGAGTGTGTGTTTGGGGGGGGGTGAAGGGAGGGGCAGTGGGGGAGGGGCTACTGTGGTAAGAATTGACAAAAGGAACAGAATATGCAAAAAAAAAATAAAAAAAATAGAGTTTCAAGTGTGGGGGGGGGGGAGGCGGGGGGTATGGGGGGAGGGGGGCAACATATATGTGTAAGAAGCTTATGTTGTAAGAGAATTAACCCAAAACAACACAGAAATATGTAAAAAAATAATTATATATAATATTCTAGTTTTGAGTGTGTGGTGGGGGGTAGGTAGGTGGGGGCGGGGAAGGGGAGGCAGGGGAGCGTGGAGGGAGGGTAACAACATGT
>JAWPHD010011984.1:0-79274 GCA_037043455.1 Cyrtodaria siliqua
AAGCTATTTCGAGAATTCACAACTACAATCAACACTCAACAATTCATCTTTAACACGTAAAAATTGAACAAACACACTCAATATTACGCTTATAAGAACTAAAATTAAAAATAACTCGTCAAAACCTAATGTAACAACATTGAGAAAACTTTATTCTGAGCTTAATTACCAATGTTATAGAATAAGGTACTAAATTATGAGTACCTAATACTGCACGTACTCTTCAAGGATTAAACAAAATATATATTTCCCATAGACACCTATGTTTAAAGTGTGATTTGATGCAAATTCGACTACAAACTTGATTCTAATTACAATAATCAAACTATAATTCAATTTACTATCTAAATACAAACTTATTTATAACTCATTGCTTTGTTTGTTATCCATCCTTGCATTTAGGAGACGTCATTGCTCTGTTTTATCGCAACATTGCTCTGTTGTCTTGCAACATTTCTCTGTATGGATAGTGCAGCAGTGTAATGTTCATATAGAAAACTAATTTTCCAACTTGAAAAATCACCAGAAAAGTGGGCTCACAAGACAGTAAGAAAATTCTCGTTGTTATATTAAACAGGTCAAAGGTACAGCTGTTTCCATTGATTGACTATTTTCATTGCTCACAAGGTGTAAACATACGAGTCTCGAAATTTCGAAAATGTTCATCAGTGATCCAGTAAAACCTATAAATACGATTCTTATATATACAACCACAAATAGAATAGAAAATGGCAGTTTCCCCCTACTTATAAGGCCCATTTCCATCAAAAAATGAGGGATTAATTTTTATTATAGGAACTACATTCCACAACACATCGGATGTTTACATGTAATTAGTTGTGGTAAACCTATTACAGCAGTAGAACAAAAACTGCGACAATCTATCTCAGGTGGGATGTTATTAGGTTTTAAAATCCATGAGACTGTCATGTCTATGAGGTGATCGTCCCGCAGGCGACACTTGTTATCCGAAGACAAAGACGTCTGTTTAACTACTTTCGGAACTTCAGTCATACAGTTGTAGAACCAAAATTGCGATAAACGGTCTCAAGTGTGAATTGATATATTAGCATTTGCACAACAGCTTTAAAAAAACTGTAGAGAATGTCTGTCTATGAGTTGATCTGGCCGCCGGCAACATTCGTAATCCGACAAAAACGCATTTCGAGTCTATTCGGTGCAAATTTCAGTAATACAGCAGTAGAACTAAAACGTCGATAAAGTAATTTCAAACAGGGTGATATTAGTAGCTCCGTCCTTATGCTTAAAAAACCCGGTGAGACCACGCATCTATGAGTTGATCGTCCGCCTGCGACACTTCGTTATCCGACTACAAGAAGTCTATTTTACTACTAGTCGAAATTCATCATACGCACTTGAACCAAAATTGCAATAAGCGGTCCCAAATGGGATGATAATAGTAACACAGCCAACAGGCTTAAAAAACCCGTCGAGACCGCGTGTCTATGAGGTTGATCAGCACGCCGGCAACACTCAAAATCCGACAAAACCGCCATTTCGAGTCTATTTCAGTGCAAAACTTCAGTAATACAGCAGTAGAGCTTAAACGTCGATAAAGAATTTCAAACAGGGTCATATTAGTAGACCGACCATCATGCTTTAAAAAAAACGGCGAGACCACGTATCTATGAGGATGATCTTTCCGCCGGAAACACCCGTAATCCGACAAAAAACGCATTTACAATTCTGTACTCGAGTACACATTTTAGTACTACAGCAGTAGAACAAAAACTGCGATTAACAATCTCAATGGGTGATATTACTAGGTTGGCCACCAGGCCTTTAAAATCCGGTGAGACTACATGTCTATGAGGTAATCGTCCCGCCGGCGACACTCGTTATCCGACGACAATACGTCTTTTTACTACTTTTCGTAATTTCTATCATACAGCAATAAGAACCAAAATAGCGATAAGCGGTCTAAAGTTGGGTTAATATTAGTAGCACTGCCAACAGGCTTAAAAAAACAGCGAGACCGCTTTTCTATGAGGTAGATCTGTCCGCTGGCAATACCAGAAATACGACAAAAACGTCATTTTGAGTCGATTTCAGTTCAAATTTCAGTTATACTGCAGTAGAACTAAAACGTCGATAAAGAATTTCAAACAGGGTGATACCGGAATAAAAACATCAGTACTACAGCAGTAGAACAAAAATTGCGATAAATAATCTCAAGTAAGGGTGATATTAGTAGGCTGGCCATCAGGCTTTTGAATCCAGTGAGACCGCATGTCTATGAGGTCGAGTCTATGAGGTTGATATGCACGCCGGCAACACTCAAAACCCGACAAAAACGCCATTTCGAGTCTATTTCAGTGCAAAATGCAGTAATACAGCAGTAGAACTAAAACTTCTATAAATAATTTCAAAACAGGGTCGTATTAATAGCCCAGCCATCATGCTTTAACAAACCGGTGAGATCACGTATCTATGAGGTTGATCTTTCCGACAGCATCACCCATAATGCCGACAAAAAAACCTATGTTCAAGTGTACTCGAGTACACGATTTAGTACTACAACAGTAGAACAAAAACTGCGATAAACAATCTCAAGTGGGGTAATATTAGTAGGCTGGTTATGAGCTTTAAAATCGGCGAGACTGCATGTCTATGAGGTAGGTCGTTATCCGACGACAAGACGTCTTTTTTTACTACTTTTGGAACTTCAGTCATACGTCAGCAGAACCAAAATTGCGATAAACGATCTCAAGTGGGGTGATATTAGTAGCACTGTCAACAGGCTTTAAAATACGGAGAGACCGCGTATCTATGAGGTTGATCTTTCCGCCGGCAACACCAGTAATCTGACAAAAAACTCATGTTCAAGTGTACTCGAGTACACACTTCAAGTACTACAGCAGTAGAACAAAAACTGCTATAAACAATGTCAAGTGGGGTGATATTAATAGGTTGATATTAGTGCTACTCAGGCTTTTAAAATCCGTTGTCGCCGCATGTCTATGAGGTTGATATTTCCTCCGGCGACACTTATTATCCGCCAACAAGACCTATTTTTGTTACTAAGTTTCAACAACAACGGTAGAGCACGAAGTGCGAAAGAGTTTGTCTATAAAACATGATCGTTAAAATGGGAACGTAGGAAAAAAACATACTTGCCAGATGAGAATACCTATTGAGATGGTGATGCTACTGCTGCTATTGCCCTACTGATGCTACTGCCAGCAGTTACTGCTACTGCTGTTACTGTTACTTCTACTACTAGCAGTAGCTGAAATGTTACAGCAGTAACGGTAGAGAATAAGCATATAAACCATGATATTATTTGGCGAAACAGTGTAAATATATGATGGTTGCGAAAGGGGTTGTCTATGAAACGTGATCGTTAAAATAAAAGTAGAAACAAACAATGTATAGTGATGATACTGTTGCTACTGCTGCTATTGCTCTACTGCTGCTACTCCTAGCAGTAACCGCCGTACGTGCGCCCAGCGCGCCGACACTTTCTGGACGTCTGTGCCTTGGTTAGCTGCTGCTGCTTCTGTTACTGCTACTACTGCTGAGAGTTGTGTACAAAACATGAAGGTTAAAAAGAGAAACAAACTGCTACTATGAGCTGCTGTTGTTACGCTAACAGTAGCTACTGCTACTGCTGCTACTGCTGCTAATGCTAGTAGTAGCTATTGCCTCTGCTGCTACAGCTCCTGCTGCTAGCAGTAGCTGAAAAGGTACAGCAGTAACGGTAGAGAACAAAACATAAAACTATGATATTATTTGGCGAAGCAGTGTAAACAAAATTACCGATTTACCTGATTATAGTAGCGAATATGAGCTCAGTAATGCCAATAATAACGCTAAAATCAAAATTGATACTAGCTGAACGATACCATATCGAGTTTGAATGATACGGAATACTATTTTACCTTTTACACTAATCTTCATTTCATGCCTCCAAACCTATTGAGATGCAGATTTAAATCATGAAAACATGTTTCAAACATGCAACAGTACATGCTGTTACCAAAAAAACAACATAGTTCAATTGCAAACACTTCACAAAAACGTCTTTTTAAACACGAAAACTAACTGAAACTCAAAATTACGGCTTTTATAGACCAAATTGCGCTCAAAACCTATGTAAACAACTATTGCAAAACTTATTTCTGAGCTTATTTTACCAATTGTTATTGGAAAAGTGTCCCTAGGTACGAATCTGAGGGAGTCTTAATTGCTGCACGTATCTCTTTTAAGAGAAGAAAACATGTTGAGATGTTTCTTAAATGAGGAATTTGTGTTGTCATTTTTATAACAAGCTTAAAAACACCTACTTCATGTAAATCGAATGAGTATTTGCCGAGATATGGTCTTGCGAATACCAAGGACAATAGTCTGAAATCGACAGAAGTCACAGATATTTTTTTTAACTTTTACACTATCTGTATTGTCATACCAAATGGCATTTCTTGTCAATACACCATATTAAATAGATCAAATGTTTAGAACAATCAATGGACATTAATAAAATATGCTTTTTAAGGACGATGAATATGCCAATTTATGTCGATGTTCATGCCAATATTGATTTTTTAAGCAAATTCTTCCTAATTGGTGGTTCCATACCTGATTATAGTAGCGAATACGAGCTCAGTCATGCTAAAAATACCGCTAAAATCAAAACTGATACTAGCTTAACGCTACCAAATCGAGTTTGAATGATACGGAATACTATTTTACCTTTTACACTTATCTTCATTTTTCAAAGTATCCTATTTTAGTGGGGCAGGGGAAAGATTTAGTGGTTTCATGCCTACCAAACCTGTTGAGATGCAGATTTAAATCATGAAAATATGTTTCAAACATGCAACCTTACATGCTGATACAAAAAAACATAGTTCAATTGCAAACACTTCACAAACACGTCATTTTAAACACGAAAACAAATTGAAACTCAAAATTACGGATTTTATAGACAACATTGGGCTAAAAACGCCCAAAACCTATGTAAACAACAATGGAAAACTTATTCCTGAACTTATTTTACCAATTGTTATCGGAAAAGTGTCCCAAGGTACGAATCTGAGCGAGTCCTAATTACTGCACGTATCTCTTGTAAGAGAAGAAAATAACTTCAGATGTTTCTTAAATTGTGTTGTCATTTTCATAACTAGCTTAAAAATACATACTTCATGTAAATCGAATGAGTATTTGTCGAGATATGGTCTTGTGAATACCAAGGACAATAGTCTGAAATTGACAAAAGTCAGAGATATTTTTTTAACTTTTACACTATCTGTATTGTCATACCAAATGGCATTTCTTGTCAATACACCATATTAAATAGTTCAAATGTTTAGAACAGTCAATGGACATTAATAAAATATACATTTTAGGTACAATTAGGACGATGAATATGCCAATTTATGTCGATGTTCATGTCAAAATTGATTTTTTTAAGCAAATTCTTCCAAAATGGTGGTTCCATACCTGATTATAGTAGCGAATACGAGCTCAATATTGCCAAAAATACCGCTAAAATCAAAATTGATACTAGCTGAACGATACCATATCGAGTTTGAATGATACGGAATACTATTTTACCTTTTACACTAATCTTCATTTCATGCCTCCAAACCTATTGAGATGCAGAACTAAATCATGAAAACATGTTTCAAACATGCTACAGTACATGCTGTTACCAAAAAAAAACATAGTTCAATTGCAAACACTTCACAAAAACGTCTTTTTAAACACGAAAACTAATAGAAACTCAAAATTACGGCTTTTATAGACAAAATTGCGCTAAAACCCCTCAAAACCTATGTAAACAACTATTGGAAAACTTATTTCTGAGCTTATTTTACCAATTGTTATTGGAAAAGTGTCCCTAGGTACGAATCTGAGGGAGTCCTAATTGCTGCACTTATCTCTTATAAGAGAAGAAAACATGTTGAGATGTTTCTTAAATGAGGAAATTGTGTTGTCATTTTCATAACAAGCTTAAAAACACCTACTTCATGTAAATCGAATTAGTATTTGCCGAGATATGGTCTTGTGAATACCAAGGACAATAGTCTGAAATCGACAAAAGTCAGAGATATTTTTTTAACTTTTACGCTATCTGTATTTTCATACCAAATGGCATTTCTTGTCAATACACCATATTAAATAGATCAGTCAATGGACATTAATAACATATGTATTTAGGTACAATTAGGACGATGAATATGCCAATTTATGTCGAGGTTCATGCTAAAATCGATTTTTTAAGCAAATTCTTCCAAATTGGTGGTTCCATACGTGATTATAGTAGCGAATACGAGCTCAGTAATGCCAAAAATATCGCTCAAATCAAAATTGATACTAGCTGAACGCTAACAAATCGATATTGAATGATACGGAAAACTATTTTACCTTTTACATTAATCTTCATTTTTCACAGGGGGGTACAGGAAAGATTTAGTGGTTTCATGCCTACCAAACCTGTTGTCATGCAAATTTAATTCATGAAAACACGTTCCAAACATGCAACCCTACATGCTGATACAAAAAAGCATAGTTCAATTGCAAACACTTCACAAACACGTCATTTTAAACACAAAAAATATTGGAAACTCAAAATTACGAATTTTATAGACAAAATTGGGTTAAAAACGCTCAAAACCTATGTAAACGACTTTGGAAAACTTATGTCTGAGCTTATTTTACCAATTGTTATCTGAGCGAGTCCTAATTACTGCACGTATCTCTTTAAGGTATGAAACCACTAATTATTTTCCCCATATACATCTATGTTAAAGTGTCATATAATAATGATTTGCTGCAATTTCAACTCAAACATAGATACAAATACACTATCACTCGATAATTCATATTTATCGACAACAAACGGTTTTAAAACTCATTGCTTTGTTGCATCGCATCATTGCCATCTGGACGTCATTGCTGTGTTTTATCGCAACATTGCTCTGTTGTCTTGCAACATTGCTCTGTATGGATAGTGCAGCAGTGTAATGTTCATATAGAGAACAAATTTTCCACTTGAAAAATCACCAGAAAAGGTGGGCTTACAAGACATGTAAGAAAGTTCTTGTTTGTTTACTAAACATGTCAACGGTACAGCTCTTTTCATTGATTGACTATTTTCATTGCTCGCAAAGTGTAAGCATAGAGTCGAACTTTCAAAAATGTTCATCAGTGATCCAGTAAAATCTGTTAATACGCTTCTTATATATACAACCACAAAATCGAATAGAAATGGGTAGTTTTCCCTACTTATAATGCCCATTTCCGTCAAAAAAGGAGTGATTACTTTTTATTATAGGAACTACATTCGACTACACCTCGGAGGTTTACATGTAATTAGTGGTGGTAAACCTATAAGAGAAGAAAACATGTTCAGATGTTTCTTAAATGGGGAATTTGTGTTGTCATTTTCATAACAAGCTTAAAAACACCTACTTCATGTAAATCGAATGAGTATTTGCCGAGATATGGTCTTGTGAATACCAAGGACAATAGTCTGAAATCGACAAAAGTCAAAGATATTTTTTTAACTTTTTCACTATCTGTATTGTCATACCAAACGGCATTTCTTGTCAATACACCATATTAAATAGATCGAATGTTTAGAACAGTCAATGGACATTAATAAAATATGCATTTTAGGTACAATTAGAACGACAAATATGCCAATTTATGTCGATGTTCATGACAAAATTGATTCTTTAAGGAAATTCTTCCAAATTGGTGGTTTCATACCTGATTATAGTCGCGAATACGAGCTCAGTAATGCCAAAATAACGCTAAAATCAAAACTGATACTAGCTGAACGCTACCAAGTCGACTTTGAATGATACGGAATACTATTTTACCATTTACATTAAACTTAATTTTTCCCAGTATCCTATTTTAGGGGCTTAGGGGAAATATTTAGTGGTTTCATGCCTACCAAACCTGTTGCCATGCAGATTTATTTCATGAAAACATGTTCCAAACATGCAATCCTAAATGCTGATACCAAAAAAACATAGTTCAATTGCAAACACTTCACAAGCACGTCATTTTAAACACGAAAAAAATTTGACACACAAAATTACGGCTTTTATAGACACAATTTTGCTAAAAACGCTCTAAACCTATGTAAACAACTATGGAAAACTTATTTCTGAGCTTATTTTACCAATTGTTATCGGAAAAGTGCCCCTATGTACGAATCTGAGGGAGTCCTAATTACTGCACGTATCTCTTCAAGGTATGAAACCACTAATTATTTTCCCCATAGACACCTATGTTAAAGTGTGATTTGCTGCAAATTCGACTCAAACATAGATACAAATACACTATCACTCGATAATTCATATTTATCGACAACAAACTGTTTTAAAACTCATTGCTTTGTTGTATCGCATCATTGCCATTTGGACGTCATTGCTCTGTTTTATCGCAACATTGCTCTGTTGTCTTGCAACATTTCTCTGTATGGATAGTGCAGCAGTGTAATGTTCATATAGAAAACTAATTTTCCACTTGAAAAATCACCAGAAAAGTGGGCTCACAAGACATGTAAGAAAATTCTCGTTTGTTTATTAAACAGGTCAAAGGTACAGCTGTTTCCATTGATTGACTATTTTCATTCTCACAAAGTGTAAACATACTAGTCGAAATTTCGAAAATGTTCATCAGTGATCCAGTAAAACCTATAAATACGATTCTTATATATACAACCACAAAATAGAATAGAAATGGGCAGTTTCCCCCTACTTATAAGGCCAATTTCCATCAAAAAATGAGGGATTACTTTTTATTATAGGAACTACATTCCACTACACATCGGATGTTTACATGTAATTAGTTGTGGTAAACCTATTACAGCAGTAGAACAAAAACTGCGACAATCTATCTCAGGTGGGATGTTATTAGGTTTTAAAATCCAGTGAGACTGTCATGTCTATGAGGTTGATCGTCCCGCAGGCGACACTTGTTATCCGAAGACAAGACGTCTGTTTTACTACTTTCGGAACTTCAGTCATACAGTTGTAGAACCAAAATTGCGATAAACGGTCTCAAGTGGATTGATAGTAGTAGCAATGCCAACATGCTTTAAAAAACTGGTGAGAATGTCTGTCTATGAGGTTGATCTGCCCGCCGGCAACATTCGTAATCCGACAAAAACGCCATTTCGAGTCTATTTCGGTGCAAATTTCAGTAATACAGCAGTAGAACTAAAACGTCGATAAAGAATTTCAAACAGGGTGATATTAGTAGCTCCGTCCTCATGCTTTAAAAAACCGGTGAGACCACGCATCTATGAGGTTGATCGTTCCGCCGGCAACACCCGCAGGCAACACCCTTAATCCGACACAAAACGCATGCTCAAGTGTACAGGAGTACAACTATTAGTACTACAGCAGTAGAACAAAAACTGCGAGTGGGGTAATATTATTAGGCTGGCCATCAGGCTTTTAAAATCCGGTGAGACCGCATGTCTATGAGGTTGATCGTCCCGCCTGCGACACTCGTTATCCGACTACAAGAAGTCTATTTTACTACTGTCGGAAATTCAATCATACGGCACTTGAACCAAAATTGCAATAAGCGGTCCCAAATGGGATGATATTAGTAGCACTGCCAACAGGCTTTAAAAAACCGGCGAGACCGCGTGTCTATGAGGTTGATCTGCACGCCGGCATCACTCAAAATCCGACAAAAACGCCATTTCGAGTCTATTTCAGTGCAAACTTCAGTAATACAGCAGTAGAGCTAAAACGTCGATAACGAATTTCAAACAGGGTCATATTAGTATACCGACTATCATGCTTTAAAAAAAACGGCGAGACCACGTATCTATGAGGTTGATCTTTCCGCCGGAAACACCCGTAATCCGACAAAAACGCATTTACAATTGTGTACTCGAGTACACATTTTAGTACTACAGCAGTAGAACAAAAACTGCGATTAACAATCTCAATGGGGTGATATTACTAGGTTGGCCATCAGGCTTTTAAAATCCGGTGAGACTACATGTCTATGAGGTTGATCGTCCCGCCGGCGACACTCGTTATCCGACGACAATACGTCTTTTTACTACTTTTCGTAATTTCTAACATACAGCAATAGAACCAAAATTGCGATAAGCGGTCTAAAATTGGGTTAATATTAGTAGCACTGCCAACAGGCTTTAAAAAACGGCGAGACCGCTTTTCTATGAGGTTGATCTGTCCGCTGGCAATACCAGAAATACGACAAAAACGTCATTTTGAGTCGATTTCAGTTCAAATTTCAGTTATACAGCATTAGAACTAAAACGTCGATATAGAATTTCAAACAGGGTGATACCGGAGTACAAACATCAGTAATACAGAAGTAGAACAAAAACTGCGATAAATAATCTCAAGTAGGGTGATATTAGTAGGCTGGCCATCAGGCTTTTGAAATCCAGTGAGACCGCATGTCTATGAGGTCGAGTCTATGAGGTTGATATGCACGCCGGCAACACTCAAAACCCGACAAAAACGCCATCTCGAGTCTATTTCAGTGCAAAATGCAGTAATACAGCAGTAGAACTAAAACTTCTATAAATAATTTCAAACAGGGTCGTATTAATAGCCCAGCCATCATGCTTTAACAAACCGGTGAGATCACGTATCTATGAGGTTGATCTTTCCGACAGCATCACCCATAATGCGACAAAAAAAACTATGTTCAAGTGTACTCGAGTACACGATTTAGTACTACAACAGTAGAACAAAAACTGCGATAAACAATCTCAAGTGGGGTGATATTAGTAGGCTGGTTATGAGGCTTTTAAAATCCGGCGAGACTGCATGTCTATGAGGTTGGTCGTTATCCGACGACAAGACGTCTTTTTTTACTACTTTTGGAACTTCAGTCATACGTCAGCAGAACCAAAATTGCGATAAACGATCTCAAGTGGGGTGATATTAGTAGCACTGCCAACAGGCTTTAAAAATACGGTGAGACCGCGTATCTATGAGGTTGATCTTTCCGCCGGCAACACCAGTAATCCGACAAAAAACTCATGTTCAAGTGTACTCGAGTACACACTTCAGTACTACAGCAGTAGAACAAAAACTGCTATAAACAATGTCAAGTGGGGGTGATATTAATAGGTTGGCCATCAGGCTTTTAAAATCCGTTGTCGCCGCATGTCTATGAGGTTGATATTTCCTCCGGCGACACTTATTATCCGCCAACAAGACCTATTTTTGTTACTAAGTTTCAACAACAACGGTAGAGCACGAAGTATAAAACATGATCGTTAAAAAGGGAACGTAGGAAAAAAACATACTTGCCAGATGAGAATACCTATTGAGATGGTGATGCTACTGCTGCTATTGCCCTACTGATGCTACTGCCAGCAGTTACTGCTACTGCTGTTACTGTTACTTCTACTACTAGCAGTAGCTGAAATGTTACAGCAGTAACGGTAGAGAATAAGCATATAAACCATGATATTATTTGGCGAAACAGTGTAAATATATGATGGTTGTGAAAGGGGTTGTCTATGAAACGTGATCGTTAAAAATAAAAGTAGAAACAAACAATGTATGGTGATGATACTGTTGCTACTGCTGCTATTGCTCTACTGCTGCTTCTCCTAGCAGTAACCGCCGTACGTGCGCCCAGCGCGCCGACACTTTCTGGACGTCTGTGCCTTGGTTAGCTGCTGCTGCTTCTGTTACTGCTACTACTGCTGAGAGTTGTGTACAAAACATGAAGGTTAATAAAGAGAAACAAACTGCTACTATGAGCTGCTGTTGTTACGCTAACAGTATACAGTTATCACATGTGTGTTTGGGGAACAGTCAAGACTGTTTTCCCGAGGTGGAGGGGATGGCAGTGAGAACTGTTTCCCGAGGCCGATAGGCCGAGGGAAACAGTTCACACTGACATCCCCCGACACCAAGGGAAAACAGTTTTGACTGTTCCCCAAACACACATGTGATAACTGTTTTATTACCTGATTAATGTTACTGTACGAAACAGTGAAAATGAAAATTTGTTTTATAATGGGAACCTATGGTGAAAAAAGCAACATGACGTCACGCAAACGAAATTCCAGCACGTGAGGGAAACAGTCGAAACTAAAGCCCGGTAACAGTTCGTTTTCACCGAGAACAGTCTTTTCCTTAGTGAATTAGCAAGAAATGCCTATCGGCCTCGGGAAACAGTTCACACTGCCATCCCCTCCACCTCGGGAAAACAGTGTTGACTGTTCCCCAAACACACATGTGATAACTGTATACTGATAGAAGTTAATAATGCTACTGCTACTACTGGATAAGGATATCCGTCATTTTACCGGGGCTAGATATTTCCATCTCACCCTAGGGTCGAGATAAAATTCACGCGCGCCAACATCCGGTATACAGAAAAACAACATGCAAAACGGTAGTAGCTGGCGGCGTCAACGCACAACATGTCTCTGATATGCAAGAAAAAGAATCTATCATGGGTATTCGGTTCAGATAGGGAATTCCAACCCTCGGTATAAGTGTTTTAATCGGAACCTCGGCAGAGCCTCGGTTCCGATAAAAACACTTATACCTCGGGATGAAATTCCCTATCTTCACCGGATACCCATGAAAGATTCTTATAATCTCACATGAGGAAAATGCCTATCTCACATGAGCAGAAATGGGAGAATAAAGGTTCATACCTGTTTTACACTCATCGAATCTGAGCGCCTCCGTGGTCGAGGGGTTAACGAGGATGCGTTGTAAACCTTCTCGCCTATCACCGCTGCGGGTTCGAATCCCACTGGGAGCTCAACTTGTAAGTGAGGAAGTGTCGATATTACGGATGGCGGGAGGTAAACAGTACTGGTTCTGCCCAGGAAAAATCGGGTCGTCTGCATCCACTTTAAAAAATCGAACGTGAAACAAAACACTCATCGAATCAAACTGGCAATACATTATAATCATATTATACATCATGACGACAAATGACCGTACAACCCATGAATAGAATCACCCGTTGACAAATAAATGACTAGATGGAAACAAATATTCCCCAATGTCATCAATATGACAGTATAATACTATCATCAAATTATACTACCATAATAATCTTTATTTAAAGTCGGCAATATATATTTTGACATAAGTTCATGTGAGCATTAGAACAGATCGCGCAGAGAAAACCCTCCTGTCCGATTTGGTGAACATCACACCATCTCACATACTTCCCATTCGGGATTCGAACCCGCATTGTTGAGAAGCAAATGCACTATGCACCATCGCTGAGCCAACCGGATAACATAATGTATAACTAATAATTCCAAAAAGGGCATAACCGTTGCAAAAAAATATTCGAATCCAATCATGCTATCGATTTTGCATGTAGTCCCTTGAACTATATATGACTAGGTGCTAACAACACATTTGTTTCGGACGGACGCGCGGACGAACAGCTACTATTTCTATGAGCATATTACCCCCAGTTTTCTTCGAAAAAAAAGAAGAGGACAAGAAGCGAAATATAACATAATTTTGCAATAAAGTATTCTCAATTGAACAAAGCGTATATAGCCTACTGCATGCGTCCGTTCCATAATCCGCGGTGCCATTGCAAAATAAATTGACATATGGAACGAAAATGTGCGATCCTAATTGAGGCAAAATGTCTGTTTTGGCGGCAGTTTACGCGATAATTCATCGCGGAGTTTGATATCAATTTAATTTGTAGATTATATTCAATTACACGTGTCAGGGGACAGACTGGAATGTTTTAATACAGTAGTCGTTGATTTGCGCAGTTTATGCTTATTCCCAAGCTATCGGTTAGTGTTTTTTTTGCATTAATCTCATTTTTTACAAGAAATACAACACTTAAAGAACGGCTGTCTATAACTCATTTCACAAACTTTGAATTATGTGGTCATAAAACATAGAGCAGCAGACGATAATTTGACACCGGTTAACGCACGCGGGGCTTTCTTTGGATAAATTAAGTTCTTTGAAACTGGGTTATTACTTTTAATAAAATTTCACAGTAGGCCTTGTCAGGTACCTTATCGTGCGTACATGTATCAAATTACCATGTAATAAATAATACAAACATTGAGATGTTTTCTGCTTTTCATGAACGGTAGAGGAGATATCTCCAGTCTTCCCGTCATTATCACATGAACGCTACCGGGATACAGAAGGCGGTATAGTAGCATACGGATTTCGTCTGTTTGTGTATCAGTTGGCGTGTTGATAAGTGGAGGAAAGGGCCTTCCATTTTGCATGGGATATCCATTTTCAGCAAAATGCGTTTCAAAAATTCGCGAATATGTGATGTGTTATGAAATAATTGGATATATTTACTAGTGTCTTTTTTGTGTGTGAAAAATTCAGAAAGGATTAAATCGTGGTAATTTATCACAAGTCAAAATTAAAAATTCCAGCTGGAAAAATGGATGAAAAAACTAAAACCGCTATCAAAATGCGGACGGAAAGAGGTTCGAAAAAGTGCTCACCGTGTTTGAGGTTCGGTGTGTGGATGTTTGCATGTTCGGCTTTGTTGCTTTTAGCTTTATTGTTATCGTTTACATTATGGACACTGGTTTCGTACCATCGGACAGTCCTCTCGTTTCAAGAGAGAATAGAAAGATTAGAAAGTGATATAGAAACGTGTAAATCTATAGATACAGAACAAATTATTGAGACAAAAGTTCATAATATTTTAAAACAGGTAAGTGCAATTTCCCAGTATGCTCATCGTATTTGTCTAATACTTTTTTTCTTTAATGAGCCACTTAATGCAAAACGCTCATTTTGTTTACGCTCTCTTTGAATAAGGGAGAGATCATGTCGTTAAATGCATATTTGTTGGACCTAAACCAGTTCAGTCCCAAAACGTTTTTTTCTGGCCCAAATGAAGGAATATTAAAATTATAAAATATTAAAGAAACTAACCCGCAAAATAACGGCGAAATTACACTACAAAACCGTTTATCAAAACTCTATCCAGGTGTACAGGTTATATAATAATAATAATGTATATTTGCCGATCAAAAGTATAGGTGTATTCACGGGTTCTTAAAGTACCCGTGATAGACTATGCGTAAAAAAGAATTGTGAGTTGGTAACTGTTAATTCGACGCTCAGTTTTGGGGTTTGGTCTGGCTGGTTAAAGTCGTTTATATATTATGTCTACAGAGTTTGGATTATCAAAATATGTAAATTATTTATATACCTCGTCGTCATTAGGTTTAGAAACGGTGTACATATGTTCTAAAATGTGGCTTTTGTTGGCGGGATAGCTATTTTAAATGCATCTCGTAATATAAGTATGTATCCTAGAATGTTTTACGTTGTTATTTAAATTAAATATATTGCATTGGCCAATGCCGTTTTATTTAAGGAACGTTCTATAATTGTTGCATTAAACATCTCTATTATATACTGAAAACATTAACGACAACCAAAACGAATGTCTGTATATAGAGTACATGAATATCCATTACCATTCATAATGAATGATGAATGGGAGATATTATGTAACCAACATCGACGTCCTAAAGTTTCTCAGCATGTCATGTAGATGTGGAGGCCAAGTGGTTAGCATACTTGACTCTCGTCCCAGAGGTCCCGGCCTCGATTTCCAGTGGGGTCCCGTTCCGTAATTTTCATATGCACTCCCTCAGTACCTTACTCGAGCAATGTACTGCGCGAAGAAAATATGTCATCCTTCAGAGAGGAGAGCAAGGTACTGAACCTTAGTAAACCTAACCCCGGAAACGGGGCTGCTCATAATACTCGAAATAGGTTGTAGCTGTAAATATAGATAGATAGAGAGATATTTCGGATATTCATGCATGCAACGTCGTGTTCTAGAATTTCATTCATACAAATGAGGGATGTTCATGCACCCTGCGTCGTATTCTAGTGCTACCATAGGAGCATATGCAACATTGGAACAGATGTTCTGTTTCTCCACATATGTGATTACATTGAATGACGGATGCCAATAAAACGCGCGCACGCAAAAAAAGAAAACGTAAATAATTGCACAAAAACCAAAAGAGCTTCATTCTCGTTTTGTTTTTGTCTTTGAGCGCTCATAGCGTACATATACCGGATTTTTTTGTTACGAAATGAAGGCATTTCTACTGGATACTAGTATGCGCGTTTTCGCATTTTCTTTTTTATGGACATGCCTTCAGCTAATATTTTATTGGAAACAACATTTTCAGAAAACTGTTTAACGCTATTAAATGTGTTATACCCTTAACACCATTTAAATTTATCACCAGTTTGTCTGACACCAATGTTGATTGCTCACACGCATATTGTTTCAACTACAGTCAGACCTGTAAGAGATCACATCTGTATACGTTGATTGCTCACACGCATATTGTTTCATCTACATTCAAACCTGCCTAAAGTGACCGCATCTGTATACGTTGATTGCTCACACGCATATTGTTTCAACTACATTCAAACCTGCCTAAAGTGACCACATCTGTATTCGTTATCACAGTTGATTGATCACACGCATATTGTTTCAACTACAGTCAGACCTGCCTAAAGAGACCACATCTGTATAAGTTGATTGCTCACACGCATATTGTTTCAACTACAATCAAACCTGCCTAAAGAGACCATATCTGTATACGTTGATTGCTCACACGCATATTGTTTCAACTACAGTCAAACCTGCCTAAAGAGACCACATCTGTATAAGTTGATTGCTCACACGCATATTGTTTCAACTACAATCAAACCTGCCTAAAGAGACCAAACTGTATACGTTACCACGTTGATTGATCACACGCATATTGTTTCAACTACAGTCAAACCAGCCTAAAGTGACCACATCTGTATACATTATCACAGTTGATTGATCACACGCATATTGTTTCAACTACAGTCAGACCTGCCTAAAGAGACCACATCTGTATAAGTTGATTGCTCACACGCATATTGTTTCAACTACATTCAAACCTGCCTAAAGAGACCACACATCTATATATTCCCACAGTTGATTGATCACTCGCATACTGTTCCAACCACAGTCAAACCAGCCTAAAGAGACCACATATATATATGTTCCCACAGTTGATCGATCACACGCATATTGTTTCAACTACAGTCAAACCTGCCTAAAGAGACCACACATATATATATTCCCACAGTTGATTGATCACTCGCATATTGTTCCAACTACAGTCAAACCAGCCTAAAGAGACCGCATATATATATGTTCCCACAGTTGATCGATCACACGCATATTGTTTCAACTACAGTCAAACCTGCCTAAAGAGACCACACCTGTATAAGTTGATTGATCACACGCATATTGTTTCAACTACATTCAAACCTGCCTAAAGAGACCACACATATATATATTCCCACAGTTGATTGATCACTCGCATACTGTTCCAACCACAGTCAAACCAGCCTAAAGAGACCACATATTTATGAGACCACATATGTATACGTTACCACAGTTGATTGATCACACGCATAGTGTTTCAACCACAGTCAAACCAGCCTAAAGAGACCACATATTTATGAGACCACATATTTATACGTTACCACAGTTGATTGATCACACGCATATTGTTTCAACTGCATTCAAACCTGCCTAAAGTGACCACATCTGTATAAGTTGATTGATCACACGCATATTGTTTCAACTACATTCAAACCTGCCTAAAGTGACCACATCTGTATACGTTGATTGCTCACACGCATATTGTTTCAACTACAGTCAGACCTGCCTAAAGAGACCACATCTGTATAAGTTGATTGATCACACGCATATTGTTTCAACTAAAGTCAAACCTGCCTATAGAGACCATCTATGTATACGTTCCCACAGTTGATTGATCACACGCATATTGTTTCAACTACAGTCAACCAGCCTAAAGAGACCACATCTGTATAAGTTGATTGAACACACGCATAGTGTTTCAACTACAATCAAACCAGCCTAAAGAGACCACATCTGTATAAGTTGATTGATCACACGCATAGTGTTTCAACTACAATCAAACCAGCCTAAAGTGACCACATCTGTATAAGTTGATTGATCACACGCATATTGTTTCAACTAAAGTCAAACCTGCCTAAAGAGACCATGTCTGTATAAGTTGATTGATCACACGCATATTGTTTCAACTAAAGTCAATCCTGCCTAAAGAGACCACATCTGTATAAGTTGATTGATTAAACGCATATTGTTTCAACTACAGTCAAACCAGCCTAAAGAGACCACATATTTATACGTTACCACAGTTTATTGATCACACGCATAGTGTTTCAACTACCATCAAACCAGCCTAAAGAGACCACACCTGTATAAGTTGATTGACGCATATTGTTTCAACTACAGTTAAACCTGCCTAAAGAGACCACATATATATACGTTCCCACAGTTGATTGATCACACGCATATTGTTTCAACTACAGTCAAACATGCCTAAAGAGACCACATATATATACGTTCCAACAGTTGATTGATCACACGCATATTGTTTCAACTACAGTCAAACATGCCTAAAGAGACCACATATTTATACGTTCCCACAGTTGATTGATCACACGCATATTGTTTCAACTACAATCAAACCAGCCTAAAGAGACCATATATTTATACGTTGCAACAGCTGATCGATCACACACATATTGTTTCAACTACAGTCTAACCTGCCTAAAGAGACCACATATATATACGTTCCCACAGTTTATTGATCACACGCATATTGTTTCAACTACAGTCAAACATGCCTAAAGAGACCACATATTTATACGTTCCCACAGTTGATTGATCACACGCATATTGTTTCAACTACAGTCAAACTAGCCTAAAGAGACCATATATTTATACGTTCCCACAGCTGATCGGTCACATACATATTGTTTCAACTACAGTCAAACCTGCCTAAAGAGACCACATATATAAACGTTCCCACAGTTGATCGATCACACGCATATTGTTTCAGCTACAGTCAAACCTGCCTAAAGAGACCGCATATATATATGTTCCCACAGTTGATTGCTCACACGCATATTGTTTCAACTACAGTCAAACCTGCCTAAAGAGACCACACATATATATAATCCCACAGTTGATTGATCACTTGCATATTGTTCCAACTACAGTCAAACCAGCCTAAAGAGACCACATATTTATGAGACCACATATTTATACGTTCCCACAGTTAATTGATCACACGCATATTGTTTCAGCTACTGTCAAACCTGCCTAAAGTGACCACATCTGTATAAGTTGATTGATCACACGCATATTGTTTCAACTACAGTCAGACCTGCCTAAACAGACCACAACTTTATAAGTTGATTGCTCACACGCATATTGTTTCAACTACAATCAAACCCGCCTAAAGAGACTATATCTGTATACGTTGATTGCCCAATTGTAGAATTTGAAAATAAAAATGCATATGTGTTTAAAAGACCACACGTTTTCTTTCCCTATGCGTTAAAATAGGTCTGCCTTTATTTCCTGAACGGTTTTCTTAATATAACTGCTTAGTGCTGACTGTACACGTTTTCTATATTTAATAGATTTTTAATAGTTTTATAAATGCATAATTCAAATATTGAAGTGGTCGATGACCGAATTAGCTTGGATAAAATGAAGATTTTAATAGTTTTGAATATACACGTTAATGTAAATTATTTAAATGCGTTGTTAACATATACAGTTTTTTTCTAGTATCGTTTTACTTGCTTAATTATCTGCCCGAATGAAGACCCATTTAGAATTCGATATGGCATATAAAATGTCAAGCCTGTTGTTATTTAAATGTAACATAATAGGATACTGATGGATCTGAACTACCTACCCTCTGTTATTTCATCGAGGGTTTTGGGTAGATCTCATTTTACACACAAACAATGACAAGTAAGAATTCAGTAATGCGCGGTTTTAGAAGCAATGACAGTCTGCATTGCATTTTGGGCAGTTTACAGAAGCAAAATTTAAATAATGCGCAGTTTGCAGTCCTGAGCATTGACAGAAATATTTCAATACATCGCAAGATGGTATTTCTACGGTGTACTGTTAGGGCCATGTTACCATCGCATCTTATCATCGACCATCGACCTAGGTCGATGGTCAATGGTAAGATGCGATGGTCGATGGTAAGATGCGATGGTAAGATGCGATGGTCGATGGTAAGATGCGATGGGCGATGGTAAGTTGCGATGGTAAGATGCGATGGTCGATGGTAAGATGCGATGGTCGATGGTAAGATGCCATGGACCATCGACCATCGCATCTTACCATCGACCATCGCATCTTATCATCGCATCTTACCATCGACCATCGCATATTACCATCGCATCTTACCATCGACCATCGCATCTTACCATCGACCATCGACCTAGACATTTTTCCACGGTAATCGTGAGATCCTGATCAGCATGAGAATTGATAAGTCGATGGTCGATGGTCGATGGCAAGATGCGATGGTCGATGGTAAGATGCGATGGTCGATGGTAAGATGCGATGGACCATCGACCATGGCATCTTACCAACTACCATCGCATCTTACCATCGCATCTTACCATCGACCATCGCATTTTATTATCGACCATCGCATCTTACCATCGCATCTTACCATCGATCATCGCATCTTACCATCGACCTAATTTTTTTCTACGGTAATCGTGAGATCTTGATCAGCATGAGAATTGATAAGTCGATGGTAGATGGTAAGATGCGATGGTCGATGGTAAGATGCGTAGGTCAGATGCGATGGTCGAAGGTAAGATGCGATGATAAGATGCGATGGTCGATGGTAAGATGCGATGGTAAGATGCGATGGTCGATGGTCCATCGCATCTTATCATCGACCATCGCATCTTACCATCGACCATCGCATCTTACCATCGCATCTTACCATCACCATCGCATCTTACCATCGACCATCGACCTAGGTAAGATGGCCCTAACAGGACACCGTACGTTATAGTCATATTTCAATTCGGCGCAGTTTTCAGATGTTTTGATGGTCTAGATTTACATTATGGACAGTTTTTTTTTAAAATAGATATTGGCATTTCGAAAATTGTTCACTATTGGTTTTAACTTGAATTTAAAAGATAACGTAATATACAGATGATAAATTTATTGATACGAACGCATTTTAATGCTTGTAGAAATCCTTTCCACTATTTTTGTTTAAATATAAAAACAAGGTTTTCCTTTGTTCTCCGTAAAACGGTCTGTTTTATATATTTTGATATCGGCTTTAAAGTAATGAGGGGAAAATGGAACACGTAAATCAGCTTGTTTTTGTCTTTACAATTTTGCTTCGGAACCCCTAATCGACTTGAGCAATCTTAAATGAATGCATTGAAATATTCCGAGATGTTTTAACTTATAAAGATAGTGCATACATCTTCAGTTGATTCAATTCAGCCAATTATATATATTCTGATTTTGTCAGATAAGTTAAGATGGCAGACATATAAACTAAATCTTTGGCAATAAACATGAATTATAAGGTCGTTAACTGCGTCTAAATCTTGTTAATTCATTTCAACTTTAACTGATTTACTATATAGTCTTGTTTTTATTTTATAAATTTTACAGAGTCTCATTAATTTAATAGGTTTTGTGGTTATCGCTTAAGTTCAGCTTAATTTATTTAAAGTTATTTTAAGTGTTTCGTAGTGTTTATTTGGGAAACAACGTCTTTTCAAACATTATCTAAAAGTAATAACAATTATTAGCAGAAGATTTTCATTTAATCTCGTCACATTTATCTGCATTATTTAATGTTTTTTTGCTTCTTCTGAATTTTAGATGTTTATTCAGTGACACGTTATTTGTAAAATATTGTATATAGCAGTCACAGAGCACAGCGTTACAACTAGTTTAGTTTAAACATATTTATTTTACATCGATTGCGAAACAAGTTATTGCAACTTAGATTAATCACTCTCGATGGCTTCCTGGGTAGAACCAGTACTAAGCAATGTGGATTAATTATCTTGCTCAAGGATAAATAACGTGGCCGCGGCGAGGATCGAACCCACGACCTCTCGATCTGGAGTTCGGCGCTCTACCACTGGACCACGCACTTAACTTTCAACATGGGTTTTGATGTTTTTTTAATTAGACCTAATATAAAGCGTTACAACTAGAACGTGACATGTCCATTTCAGTTTTCAAGAATTATGTATATTAACTGCAACATTCAAATACAACAAGCTCAAGAGGGCATGAGAACGATTTAATGGTTTCACAAATGAATACTAAACATGCTACTTTCTAAAAAATACAATGCTATTGACTTTAAAGGTACCTTCTCATGCCCTAATTGACAAAACGATATCAATATAATGTACACATTTAATGGTCTTCTATGGCCATTTGACCTTGATATTAGTTTAGTTAAATGTGCGCATCAACACATAACATTATAAGCTCTCCTTCCATCCACATCGAGAAAAAACATATGCAGAATGGGCATAGAACCTTTTCGTCTGCAGAGTCACTACACATTATGTTGTAAACATTTCCTATTTCGTTAGAGTCACGATCAAGGTTTTCTCTCCACCCAAGTAGCACCTAAAAGAATACAGGGAACAAGGTGAAATCCTTTAATGAACGAGACAAAAATGACAAAATGAACATGATTTCGTGGTGATTTTACCCATTTACATGGAAAAGCAGATGTTCTTTAATGTCATCACGTATATATATTTCTCATTTTTATTATAATACATAAACATGCCACACATTATGTCATCGTTTTCACATACATGCCGTTCTTGTGACTGCTAGAGTGTTTATGGCTGCTAGTAACGCATAACTTTAGAGTGTTTATCCTTTTTAAGCACATATTTTATGTTAGATTTGTTTCGAACTCTGCAGCCATACATATGTTAGAACCGGCTCATGTTTACTCGCAGTAGTTGCTCTATGTGATATATGTTGAGCGAAAATTGAGCTTTAGACATTAGAGTAATGCATGCTTAATTGGAGAACTACAAGAGTTACTTTTCATCATCTACATGTAAAATGGCAAATTTTGGATACGAAAAACATTTTTTTTTTTTTTTTTTTTTTTAAAAACACACACACTTATTTTTTATTATACGAGTGGGACTTTATATTAGGTCTAATTAAAAAAACATCAAAACCCATTCCATTGATTTTCTGTTGAAAGTTAATCAGTACAGTAAATGGCCTTGATGTTTTTACTATGTGTATTTTTTCTTGTTTTTCTTTTATTATTATTATTATTATTATTATTATTATTATTATTATTATTATTCAGAAATTAAAAACATTGCCAGAGGTGAAGCCTGAGAAGGAGAGACGGGTTGTAAGACAAGCGTGCAGCTGTCCACCAGGTCAGACTTTATTTTATGATTGTTATAAAGGCAGGTATAAAAGTCATTCAGGAACTATAGCATTCACAGATAACAGTCTACCAAAAGCACGCATACCAAACAAACAGCAATTACAAGGGAAAAGAAAAATACGTGATTTCACAAATACAAAAGGATTGGCAATACATGCACCGCCTTGGAACGGTCTATGGCAAATAGGCAGCGGGGTTTAAATCAAGTTAAAATGTGCACCACACCTCACTCTTAACCTAGATCTAGATATCCAAATAAAAACGGTGTAAATAAATTAATCCCAACCAGGCTATATCCTCTAACAAACTAGGCAGAACTAATAAACAATATACGTATAACACAACGATGATCATGTATATATGAATATAAAAAGGTATTGATCAATAGATAGCTTCAACTAATCCTACATGTTATGGTACAACAGTTTTCTTTACTACACTAAATACAACTGTCCATCGATACTGTATTTATGGACTATTAACGTAACTTAGATTCAGAAGTTCGACTGTTATATGTCATAAATCATTCCAAACAATTCTACAAACCATAAATAGTATGGTAACGAAGCGAGTGTTCTTATGTTCCTTATACATAATTCAGATGACGTTAACAATAATAATAATAATAATAATAATAATGATAAAGACTTTATTTAAGGAGAGAACTCATTTGATGCCAATCTTCCATGAGGCCCTCAGCAAT
Source organism: Cyrtodaria siliqua (assembly GCA_037043455.1). Lineage (NCBI taxonomy): Eukaryota > Metazoa > Mollusca > Bivalvia > Adapedonta > Hiatellidae > Cyrtodaria > Cyrtodaria siliqua. The sequence goes on from JAWPHD010011984.1 coordinate 24,042, forward strand.
ACATATTATACAATATTTACAAAGATATGTGATATACATTTAAAATGAATTGTAGTATATTCATGCATGCAGTAACGGAAATATGTCCAAACTGAGTTACAAGACTTAGTCATTATTATATGGTTTGGTTAATCCACTGTAAATACAATGTTTTGAAATTATTAACAGATTGGGCATTTTTTTATATGGTGAGGAAGTGTGTTCCACACTTTAGAGCCTGAAGAGGCAAACGATTTTCTGACTATTCGGTCTGGGGGAATATAGTTGTAGATTTGAGGATGATCTTAAATTTCGCATATGTACCTTTGAAGCAAGAGTAAACGTATTTTTAAGATAAGCAGGAGCCTGATCATTAAATATTTTAAACATAAGAATTGCTTTTTTGAATATAACTCTTTCGGGAAACATCATCCAACGAAGTTCAACAGATGGAGTTTCGAAATCTTTATTCAGGGTATGTCTTGCAGCTCTGTTTTGGAATCTTACAGTTTTATCTTCCAGAGAAACATTACAATGTCCCCATATCACACAACAGTAATCTAAATGGGGTAAGATATAAGCATTGAAAAATAATTTACGCATAGGTATAGAAAGGTAGATCTTTATGCGAGATAACAGATATAACAATGTATTACATAGTTTAAGAACTTTATCAATTTGTCTATTTCAAGAGAGAGTGTTGTCAATTGTAACACCGAGTATTTTTTCTTCGTAACTACAGTTAATGGTTTACAATGCTGTTTATTATACCATACCTACATAACTATGGCTAATATGTACGAGGTATTTTAACACTCAGATTCGACATACTTTCACCAATACTACGTATTCTGGTAACATGCTATTCAATAGTGAGCATTCTTGGTTTGTTATCCTAATCGGAAGCATGCTACTACAGTAACACTTTCAAAGAGTCTTATTAATGTTCATACGGAAATACAAATGAAAACCAATTCGTAACACACATACTGGAAGCATTATGATGGGAAGCAAGATTTGAAAGTCATTAAAGATAATAATATTACTACAAACCTTAATGAAATGATATATTATCACAAACAGTTAGCTTATAAGCATACATATGTTTTTATGGACATATATGTCATGATTCACCTTTCTTGATATGTTCTTTATTTCCACGAGTTCTATCCCAAGGGAAAGCATGCTATCGTATCTATGATAAAGGTAATTGTTAGAAATCCAGATATCACTTTTATGCATGGAGTCATGGATTGCGTAAACAAAAATGCAATGTATTGCAGTCGTGAATTGCGCAGTGGTGTATCATTAAACTTGGAAGGCACAACGATGCAGAATCAAATATTATTTTAAAATAAATACTAGGATGCACAATACCACCATTAATGAAATCATAACTTGTCATCCATCTAAATAAGCTATGCATGTGTTATAAAATGAAACAACACTTCAACGCATTTTCTTAGACTCCAGTCTTAGGGTGTTCAAAAATACATTTTCTCTGCACAGTATTCACGACTTCTTAGAGATTAAACCAAGAACTTATTTGTAAAAGATTTGGTTAATTTATGTATTATTTATTATTTAAAAGTAGTTTGGAATGAATACTGATACGGGAGATTCGTTGAAAGCAACAAACCCAACCAAGAGAATAAAGCAGAATATTCGGTTTTATTGAGTCTGTTCATGGGAGGTAATGACAAAAGCAACACTTCTCACGCCACCTAATACCAGCTTTAGTGGCATTCTTCTTCAAAACCACCAGTTTTGGGCTCGTTGATCCCACAGGACCAGTACAAATAACATTACTGATTTGTGTTTCCTTTCTAGGTGACCAACAGGGTCACTATACATTAACATATATATCGACCCTGGTGACCAATAAAGGGCACACTACGAGTATTGGCATAGTTATACCATTTGAGCAAATCCCCTTCCCTCAGACTTCAGTTAGGTATAACTCATAACTGATAAGGTCCCTACAGGATTATTACCCACCTTCCCATTTGTTATGCACTGGCCGTAATGTAAACACTACTACATATACAGCTTACACTGACATTCGATGACAGTTGACACTGTCACTAAATTCTAGAAAGTAAATACAAAGGTCAAAAGCGCCAATTTTCGCAGCTTCAGTCAAACCGAGACTGCAATATTTCATATTTATCGTGTTCGGCCGTTTCCAAAGGTCCACTCTCATACTCCACTTTTACCTTATAAGAAGTAGTACTAGACAGTGGTTGAAAGTTGAGATAGCTATTATGCTAAATGCACAAACAGATTTGGAAACCAATTATCAACTCAAAACTATCAACAGATTACACATATGATGTAGTTCATAAGATATCAACATTTGCAATAGAACATTCATTTGTTTTTGTTTACAATCAGTAGAACATACATGTGATGTTGTAAGAAATAAGCACTGTCAATATGATGTGGTTCATAAGATATTATCATTGCCTGTAAAACAGTTTCTGCACACGTCCTACGTGTACTGTTTTCAAGTCGCAGTCAAGAATGACATAACTCACGAGTGTGAATGCATTATGAGTATATACCAGATCAGTAACCATTCCAAGTCCTACTTGTTCTATATTTGCAATTTGTGAAGTATGTCACACTCAAGAATGACATCACCACGGCTGTGAAGTCGTACTTACCAAATAAGATGGCATTTTTGAAGAAAACAAAACAACTTTAGAATGTGTCTGAGTCTTTCCTTACAAGTACATATTGTCTTGAAGTTAACAATGATCACTGTAAAGCACTGTTTTATTGATATATAGCACGTATTATTCAACATATTGAATGCAGTGACATATGGATATGACAAGAATCAGGAACTTAATTTTAAAGTTCAATAAAATAAACCTAAGTACATTTGATTCTTATAGCCGTGTATATAATGAGAGTACCAGAGCTAAGGGAGGAAAAAAACTGGCACATGATTATAATACAAATGCCATATTCAATCTGGCCCTAAATACCAAAGGACCGTTCTAGAATATCGAAGTGAATCTGGCACAACATCAATGGCGGTTTTCATCGCTGTTGTTTATTACGTAGAGACTGGATAACAATGAAGCCGGGCGTAATCAGAGGAAATTGACTTTTGGCAAGGTGTTACCGTACCCAATATAAACAATAATCTCTTAATCTATATTGTTAATGAGATAGCTCTTTCATCTGTCGAAAAAATATATAATTTAGTATATTTACTTTAAATATTTATGTATTTTTTTTTAAGATTGGCATATTATCATATATTGGGTTGTAATTTATGATAATTTAGACCACCATACGGCTGTGTCGCCTAAACGTTATATAGCTCACCAAAACATATAAATAATGTCAGTGAATAATGATGTTGATAAGATAATTATTGTGGAATTTGTGTTATTATTACAAGTATGTTAAATAGTAGGTAAAACAGCCTTTATATGCTGTTTACTTCTGCAAGTTAATAATTCTTCCTCTACGCGACATGTTTATTTCATATAAACATAACAATAAAGATAGCGAATCCAATGAAACTGTCTTTAATGTAGATTGCTGGCTGTTACTACCTTGGGAGGAATTCGGTGCACAGCACCAATACCATTTAGGAGATCATTACGCTCATGCGAGCAATAGAGCAAACGAATACAGGGTGATAGTAGAGGGGCGTTTATGAGGTTTAGTAGGTACAATTTAAAATGGCATTCACGAGGGAAAAATGTCTCGATATCTTGGATAATTTCATTATGCTAATGTGTTTGCGTTTCTATTGACGTTTTTACTACTTTTTCTTGTATGTGTAAGCATGTCCTAGCGGATCGGTGCACAGTAGTTTAAGAAGAATATGTTCTTGTTTTCGCATGACTCCGCGTACATTTACGTAGATCGGATTTAAACATTAAATATTATACAATTATGGACTTTTCAGCTGTTATACATGATGTGATATGCACCAAAAAAATCATTATTGACCGAGGCGATAGCCGAGGTCAATAATGATTTTTTGGTACATATCAACATCATGTATAACAGCTGAAAAGTCCATAACTGTTTTATTATATAACCCTCAATTTACAATTATATAAAACAGGTCAATATCAAAAAAACAATTATATAAAACAGGTCAATATCAAAAAAACAGGTCAATATCAAAAAAACAGGTCAATATCGCTAGATATTTTTTCTAAAAAATTACTTTTTAGCCAATGAAAACGCGTCTATTTATAGGTTATATAATAATGTCTCTTATTTTTCGATACATTATCAGCATTTTGAGTAAGTCACTTTAGCGCGGTTACTTCGATGCGTGACGTACAGGTCGCATGCAGAATAACGATGCAGCATAATCCCCTCATTAGGTTTTGACCATGCTGCTTACTTTTCGGATTTTGGCAGGTTACACTTTGTGTTTAAATTAAATATATTTACCTTCACCCCGAATATGTTCACTTAAATGGCGAGTCTAATGATTCCTTTGTTATAAAAAGTATGACATGAACAAAAAAATGCATCTTAATTTTGCTGCATCCGTATGTTTAACCATACTCGTCATTACTATTTAACCCCTTTAATACTATTTACCGCTCATTACGTGGTCCGAGTATTAACTTGTCATACCCCATCCAACCCCTTCTCCAAGGAGCGAAAACGGGGTTGATAGGGGTATACAATAAAACCTTAATTTCGGCTTAACAAGTTTGCATAACTGTAAAATTAAACATTTAATAGGTAATTTTTAACAGGTAGGAGCATTGTTTTAATAAAACACGTTTTTAAACATGTTTTAATGTCGAAAGTTCCGTTATAAAATCCTGCTACAATAAGCTTTCCCATCGCTTAATGAAATTAAGGCTGGACCTCAAAACGTTTACTATGACTTACAGACGGGTTGTGTTAATTTTACATCGTTTACTATGACTTACAGACGGGTTGTGTTAATTTTACAACGTTTACTATGATTTACAGACGGGTTGTGTTAATTTTACAATGGGACAAAAGTGATAACCACTTGCATATGCTTATATGATTACACCTGGTGGTGGTCATCTTTTTTGTTTTGAAATAACAATAACAGTTGTTACGATGGTAAGATATCTATGTTGCATACTTTGTATCTATATACTATTTGCATCCCACGATGAAATAAGATATGGTAATAACATTATATGTCAAAGTAATGATTGTACATGAATGAATTACTAAAATCCCTGATAGAAAGCCCATTAATTACAGAATAACCACCTGCATCCCACGTATATAATGATACATTATTTTCACTGATCAACAAATATTTATTGCCCTTGGCTGCCACCAATTTGACTGATGTTTAGTTAGCTAGTTACAGTTGTCCCGAAATGCCCGGATGAACCCATTTATCAGGTACTAATTGGAATAGCTTGGAAGTTCTTTCCGCGGCTTCCACATTCTTCACGTTTTTATGCAGCTAATATTTGTTCTGAATGATTCTCGAATCTTGATGGACTGGCCTGTTAATTCAATGCAAGATGTACAAATGCACCTAGTGACCTCTTGTCAAAAAGTTAATGCGCATGCGTGTTTTGTATCAAGCGCATAAAATTAGGCTGCGTGTCAAGTGGTTTAGACTGGTTTCTGCGTCTGGACATAGTCTCGATCAGAATAGTTAAGCACCTCATTTGATATTTATGTATTCGTCTGTTATAACCTGAATTATATTTTCTTCTTATTTGTATATTTATGTTATTCTTTGGTTTTAAAAAATAAAAACAGTTTGCTGCAAGCTGTTTTTTAATATGTTCAGCTCAATTTTTATTTTGATTGCCATTGGAGGAACTTATTTATTTAAATATGAATATGAATGTCTTCAGGAACGTGTATGAAGGGACTGGTCTCCCACTTTTAAACCCGAATAACTTGTCTTCCGTTTCCGCCATTTTGAAAATTTACTGCAAATGCGAAGAATATAGAGACAAATCAAGAAAAGAAAATCGGCTAACATCGATGCATTATTAATAATTATAGGTTAATCCTTAGTGAAATCTTAAACATAAACTGTTTCTCTTTAATTGTATGTAACTTTGTATTTGAATCGATATCGATTTAGGTGTTAATTGACGGGAGTTTGTTAGCTAGTAACGGGTTCTTTTGTTTACATTACCGTGTAATGGCGTCTGAAATCGCTGAAGTGTCAAAGTGTTACACATCTATAGGTACCTTTACAAGCGATATACTACAATATTTTAACGATATTTTGATGAAACAGGGTTTAAATTAAAGTTGGCGTTGATTCATATTTCTGTAAACAGTTAACTTGACTCTTTTTTAGTCCGATGAAAATACAAGTTTTTGTTAAAAACGTACGAAACAAGATGGCAACAAATATTGCAAGTGTGATATAATACACCTTTTCATGCACTTATATTAAATACCTTTTTTCTATTTATTTCTGGCAAATGAATGCTGGTGTAGTAAAGATATGTCTAAATGAGGTTTTGATGGGTTGCATTGGTTTTATATGGGGAAAAAACGATCACCAATTTTCTGTAATTAATTGATTCTTGTTATCTTCTGATTCTTTTCAGAAACCTTGAATTAAGGCAATCAAGTTTATTTGATGAAATAAACGTGGTCTAAACTCGAGGTATATCACCGCTAATTGCGAAACGGGATATAATTATTTAATTAAAGAATAATTCTAAGCTGTCTTTTTGAAAAGTGAATTTCTTATAACCTTTTTTTATGATATAAAGTTTATTGAAACTGGAAACATACTGAAAATACAAACTTCTGTAGACGGACGTCTTATGTCACCGGATAGAAACGACAAGGGATAGCATTAATCCATTTCATTAAAGATTAGATGTATTTTTCGATTGAGAAGATAATGTTTTTTGTATGGCTAGATTGACAAATCCCTATCCTTTTTATTGATACAGAAATTATTAAAATTGGTAGAACATTGAAAATACAACAGTTTTAGTTGCACCACTCGACGCTCTTTTGACGGGAAATACGCGACGAAGGAGTAAACAAAAAACGTTTCAATTAAGATCTGTTCTCTTTTTCGGTCTATAACATCTAAGATTTTACATGGTTGAATATATTAAAGTATGACCGTTTTAGTCATTTAACAATTATTAAAATGGGCAAACTATTGAAACTACGAGAGCTTTTCTAGTTGCAACCAATCGACGCTTCTGTGACGGGAATACGTGACAAAAAGGGAAAACACATGTTTCAACTAAAGTTCTGTTCTCTTTTTCGGTTTATAATATCTATTTGTTTTACATGGTCGAATAGATTAAACTATAACCTTTTTATTGATATACAAAATATTAAAATGGGTAAAATATTGAAACTACGAGAGCTTTTCTAGTTGCAACCAATCGACGCTTCTGTGACGGGAATACGTGACAAAAAGGGAAAACACATGTTTCAACTAAAGTTCTGTTCTCTTTTTCGGTTTATAATATCTATTTGTTTTACATGGTCGAATAGATTAAGCTATAACCTTTTTATTGATATACAAAATATTAAAATGGGTAAAATATTGAAACTACGAGAGCTTTTTTAGTTGCAACCACTCGACGCTTTTGTGACGGGAATACGGGACAAAAAAAGGGAAAACCCATGTTTCAACTAAAGATCTGTTCTCTTTATCGGTCTCTATAAATTTTTAGATTGTTGGATAGATTAACCTTCAACCCTTTTATTGATATATAATATATTAAAATCGGTAAGATATTAAAACTACGAAAGCTTTTTTAGTTGCAGTAAGTAGCTAATATTCTACGGTAATATACGATAGTTTCTACGGTATTATACGTTAGTACACGCTACGTCCGGCTTATCGAGACGCAATAAACATGCTAAAGGTAAAAATCGATAGGAAGACAAGCTAAAGCTTGATTTATCGATAAACCACTGGCGTTGCGAGTCCCCTCTATTAAACGTTCCTGATGTCTTTAACGACAAGAAGTTCGTATTTCGCGCACAGACGCAGACGTCGCGCACAGTCGCAATTGCAGACGTCTTGTGGAAAATACGTTTGGCTCAAACCAAAGCCCCAAACAAACGTATTTTCCAGAAGACGTCTGCGTCTGCGCGGCATACAAATTGTGATAATTACTTATAAAATGTTGAACTTTATTCTAGATGTATGTACTGCATACAACTTCTGAAATCATTACACAAAACTGGGTCTACATGATATGATATAGGATATAATATTGTTTTATGCTGAACCGATTTTATTAAAGGTTTCCACAACCAATGTCTGTTTCGCGTTTGTTTACTTTATTTAGGTACTATCTAAATAACAAATCATTTGGATCATTCATGTAAACAATAAAGTACGGTTGTTTATGAGTATACTAAGTACCAATGAATTTAATTTGAAGTACCAAAGCACAGTTTCGTGATTGTACTGATTCAATGTTTTACTACTTTTCAGTATTATGTTATTTTTACTGGTCCTTTGGGATTGATTCCACTATATGAGGCTTTGAAGTAAAATACCACTTAAACCGGTGCTAGGGAGCGTGAGAGGTGTTGGGTCTTACATTTAATTTACCTGTCAGGAACAGACTCAACCGCATAATAAATTGGTTGTGGGTGTTGCTTCGGTATTTATTATTTTATTATAACGACCAAATTGTCTTCCCTGCTACTACCTGCCATGGGCAGTGGGCTTCTTGGACAACTGTTTCTATACAATTACTCTTCAAATATAAAGGAGTTAGTTGTAGACAGTGTGCCACCAGAAGACAACTACCCGGAAAAGAAATCTTAAAAAAATGGCCAAAGACACTTTGCAACCATGACAAGGAGATGAATTTATATAAGATTTCAACGAAAGTATGTTTTCAAATCCTTTCCATGTAGATATATTTTTGATATATTGTTCACCACATTTTTTGAATACATATTGTTTAAACCAACCATGACAACAGTTTATTTAATCAGAAAGAAAAGTTTCAAATGAAATATAGGGCATTCACTCATGTCATGAATCAGATAAAAAAAACACACAAAAACACAAACAGAAACAAACAATAAATTACAACGATGATTAAAAGGCAAGACATGACATCACACACATAGAAGGGTTGACAATAGGGCTACCGGATTGGAACGGTCAGTGTCAAAAAAGAAATCCGCCGGGGGTTTAAACCAGATTCTAGGGTGCACCAAACCTCACTCTTACTCTATTGTCATCACAATAAAAAGTGACAGTCTAAATAAAGATATCCCCGCCAGGTTAAAGATATCCCCGCCAGGTAATATTCTCTGACAAAGAAGGCAGCATTAATAGGAATATAATCTCAAAGACTCTCATGTACATATATGAATATAAAAAACAAAAGGATAGAATGCCACAAAGCAAGTACTCAATGACTTGGCAGAAGGCAGAGCAACAAGAGAACAAATCGTTAAAAGTACGACAGGACAAGATTTAAGATACACGTCAAACGCTACCGTCTTTTGGGGATTTACGTCATCATAAAGTCCACAGTCTGTCCGGTCATCGCACAAGTAAAGAGGAAAGCATAGTGGTGAAATGTAAACGGGTCAACCACGAAACAAGCAGTGCGATGCAAAATGATAGAGTCATAGCCTTCTTTGATAACATTTTTAAATAGTTTAATAAAGATTGTATGAAAGTGATTATGACCAAGTTTGTTAATCACATCACCATAAAAGACAGGCTGTGATAGTTCTTGTCGCAGAAGAGTTCTTTAAATATATTTTAAGTAGATCAGGGTTACGATAATAGAATTTTGCAAAGGTTTTTCGATGTGTATGGTAACGGTAGCCCTGCTTCTTAGTTATACAAATATTACGAATATTAAGGTCCTCAATACGACTACAAGCTCTAGAAAAACGAATACGTTGAGAAACATAGACCTCATAAGAAGTAGCTCGGGAAACATCCCAGTCTAAGTGGGAATAATTAACAATATCAAATATTAAAGTCATCTCTCTTGGCATAGATTGTATTAACTATTTCACCATTTTCAATAGAGAGAAGTAAATTAAGAAAGGAAGAGACAGTAATGTTAGCTTTGTTGAGTTGAAGTCCTTTAGGATTGTCATTATTCAATATGTCATCCAGATATCGAGAGGTGTCATTAAAGGCTTCAATTACATCTGCCTGAGTATCTGGTGAAAGACTCAATATGAAATCTCTTTCATAGCAATACACGAACAAATCTGTGACAAGAGGTGCTCAGTTCGTACCCATAGGGATAGCAACAATGCGTCTATAAACGATAGTTCCATATCTGACGAAGATATTACCTAACAGGAAAATGAGTGCTTCACAATCTTTTTTGGCAAGTCCACATAGTGTAAACGTTAGTAAAAAAATGCTTTAATATTGTTACAGACTAAAAACGCAGTTTTTTTCTCTAGCGAAAGCTTTTTGAATGAGAGCAATAAGCTTGTCTTTGATAAAGTGATGTGGTAAGGTTTAATATAATGTTGAAAAAGTCATAGGTACTTATAGATGGAACTTGACATTTATTGGAAATGTTATCAAGAACGTCTCCTGAATGTTTAATGGACCAAATTAAATTAATCACAGAGTTGTCATAAACTTTAGGACAATATTGTTTAACTTGATCTTTTACGAGAGTTAGACACTACGGTATACGTTTGGAGATGTTTGAAGTGGTGCAGTCGCAAACATTAAATGCAGCATTCAATGAACACATCTATCCAGACAAACATCAATTACATGGATAAATATAAGCAAAACGACACCACACACATCTCACAATCAAATAGGAAAGCATTTGGCGACTTGTAAATGGGTCGACTGACGTTGTATGTAAAATATATACTCATTATCATGGACTTTTGAATATATGTTTACATCTTTCGTATTACTTCTACAATTGAATATTTACATAATTTTTTAATTACTACTTCATTTCTTCATCTTTCATCAGTGTTTGCGCACAGTATGACCTATTTATTTGTCGACGTGCCGTAAAACACCATTGATTCATTCTACCATTGAATACTGAACGCAAACGTTCACACTAGCGTTTATTTAGTGTTGTGTGGCGGCTGAAAAAAAATCGCGCATACTACAAATCAGTTGTTTTATTACTTACTGGTCCTTTGGGATCATCAAGCCCAATATTTATGTTTTTAACTCAGTAAAACCGGGTCTGCTACCTTTCTCGCTTGTTTGTGTTTGTTGCTTATAAGGGATCCCAGTTTCAGTAATTATTTAAAGTAGAACAACGCTTAAGCTGATGCTAGAGGGCCTGATAGGTGTTGTACCTTATATTACAGGGCCTGAGAGGTGTTGCACCTTAATTACAGGGCCTGAGGGGTGTTGCACCTTATATTACAGGGCCTGAGGGGTGTTGCACCTTATATTACTGGGCCTGAGAGGTGTTGCACCTTATATTACAGGGCCTGAGATGTGTTGTACCTTATATTACAGGGCCTGAGAGGTGTTGTACCTTATATTACAGGGCCTGAGAGGTGTTGCACCTTATATTACAGGGCCTGAAAGGTGTTGCACCTTATATTAGAGGGCCTGAGAGGTGTTTCACCTTATATAACAGGGCCTGAGATGTGTTGCACCTTATATTACAGGGCCTGAGAGTTGTTGCACCTTATATTAGAGGGCCTGAGAGGTGTTGCACCTTATATTAGAGGGCCTGAGATGTGTTGCACCTTATATTAGAGGGCCTGAGAGGTGTTGCACCTTATATTAGAGGGCCTGAGATGTGTTGCACCTTATATTAGCGGGCCTGAGTGGTGTTGCACCTTATATTAGAGGGCCTGAGAGGTGTTTCACCTTATATAACAGGGCCTGAGATGTGTTGCACCTTATATTACAGGGCCTGAGAGTTGTTGCACCTTATATTAGAGGGCCTGAGAGGTGTTGCACCTTATATTAGAGGGCCTGAGATGTGTTGCACCTTATATTAGAGGGCCTGAGAGGTGTTGCACCTTATATTACAGGGCCTGAGAGGTGTTGCACCTTATATTACAGGGCCTGAAAGGTGTTGCACCTTATATTAGAGGGCCTGAGAGGTGTTTCACCTTATATAACAGGGCCTGAGATGTGTTGCACCTTATATTACAGGGCCTGAGAGTTGTTGCACCTTATATTAGAGGGCCTGAGAGGTGTTGCACCTTATATTAGAGGGCCTGAGATGTGTTGCACCTTATATTAGAGGGCCTGAGAGGTGTTGCACCTTATATTAGAGGGCCTGAGATGTGTTGCACCTTATATTAGCGGGCCTGAGTGGTGTTGCACCTTATAATTGAGGGCCTGAGAGGTGTTACACCTTATATTAGAGGGCCTGAGAGGTGTTGCACCTTATATTAGAGGGCCTGAGAGGTGTTGCACCTTATATTAGAGGGCCTGAGAGGTGTTGCACCTTATATAACAGGGCCTGAGAGGTGTTGCACCTTATATTACAGGGCCTGAGAGGTGTTGCACCTTATATTTGAGGGCCTGAGAGGTGTTGCACCTTATATTACAGGGCCTGAGAGGTGTTGCACCTTATATTAGAGAGCCTGAGAGGTGTTGCACCTTATATCAGAGGGCCTGAGAGGTGTTGCACCTTATATTAGAGGGCCTGAGAGGTGTTGCACCTTATATTTGAGGGTCTGAGAGGTGTTGCACCTTATATTAGAGGGCCTGAGAGGTGTTGCACCTTATATTTGAGGGCCTGAGAAGTGTTGCACCTTATATTAGAGGGCCTGAGAGGTGTTGCACCTTATATTAGAGGGCCTGAGAGGTGTTGTACCTTATATTAGAAGGCATGAGAGGTGTTGCACCTTATATTAGAGGGTCTGAGATGTGTTGCACCTTATATTAGAAGGCCTGAGAGGTGTTGTACCTTATATTACAGGGCCTGAGGGGTGTTGCACCTTATATTACTGGGCCTGAGAGGTGTTGCACCTTATATTACAGGGCCTGAGATGTGTTGTACCTTATATTACAGGGCCTGAGATGTGTTGTACCTTATATTAGAAGGCCTGAGAGGTGTTGCACCTTATATTAGAGGGCCTGAGAGGTGTTGCACCTTATATTAGAAGGCCTGAGAGGTGTTGCACCTTATATTAGAGAGCCTGAGAGGTGTTGCACCTTATATTAGAGGGCCTGAGATGTGTTGCACCTTATATTACAGGGCCTGAGATGTGTTGTACCTTATATTAGAAGGCCTGAGAGGTGTTGCACCTTATATTAGAGAGCCTGAGAGGTGTTGCACCTTATATTAGAGGGCCTGAGAGGTGTTACACCTTATATTACAGGGCCTGAGATGTGTTGTACCTTATATTAGAAGGCCTGAGAGGTGTTGCACCTTATATTAGAGAGCCTGAGAGGTGTTGCACCTTATATTACAGGGCCTGAGACGTGCTGCACCTTATATTAGAGGGCCTGAGTGGTGTTGCACCTTATATTAGAGGGCATGAGAGGTGTTGCACCTTATATTAGAGGGCCTGAGATGTGTTGCACCTTATATTAGCGGGCCTGAGTGGTGTTGCACCTTATAATTGAGGGCCTGAGAGGTGTTGCACCTTATATTAGAGGGCCTGAGAGGTGTTGCACCTTATATTAGAGGGCCTGAGAGGTGTTGCACCTTATATTAGAGGTCCTGAGAGGTGTTGCACCTTATATAACAGGGCCTGAGAGGTGTTGCACCTTATATTACAGAGCCTGAGAGGTGTTGCACCTTATATTTGAGGGCCTGAGAGGTGTTGCACCTTATACTAGAGGGCCTGAGATGTGTTGCACCTTATATTACAGGGCCTGAGAGGTGTTGCACCTTATATTAGAGAGCCTGAGAGGTGTTGCACCTTATATTAGAGGGCCTGAGAGGTGTTGCACCTTATATTAGAGGGCCTGAGAGGTGTTGACCTTATATTTGAGGGTCTGAGAGGTGTTGCACCTTATATTAGAGGGCCTGAGAGGTGTTGTACCTTATATTTGAGGGCCTGAGAGGTGTTGCACCTTATATTACAGGGCCTGAGAGGTGTTGCGCCTTTTATTAGAGGGCATGAGAGGTGTTGCACATTATATTAGAGGGCCTGAGAGGTGTTGCACATTATATTTGAGGGCCTGAGAGGTGTTGCACCTTATATTACAGGGCCTGAGAGGTGTTGCACCTTATATTACAGGGCCTGAGAGGTGTTGCACCTTTTATTACCTCTCATAAAGCTGTCTTCTACTTTTCCCTATTTGGTTGTTTGGTGTTGCTACTATGAGATCCCCTTTTCAGTATTTATCAACACATAATTGAATTGATAAATACACACATGAAATAGATAATGAAATTAGCTGTGTATTTAATATACCAGTGCATACAGATTGTGTTGATGCTTCAAGAGAAGCATGACCTTAAATGCCATATTACATATAAGCATATTTAAAAAACAAATATTTTAATGAAATTTTAAGATGAGTTAACATACTACTACTCGAGTTTCAGTATACTGTAACGTCAGACAGTTGTATATATAGATATGCCCTTGAAATGTAGAGATATATAATCTAATTTAAAGAGCTTAAATGGTTAAATGTCCATGATCGAATACAATTTCATAAAGCAGTGCAGGTTTACAAATGCGTCAATAATCTTGCTCCAGACTATCTTACATCTTTGTTTCAAAAGGTTCATTCCTCTTATAAATTAAGGACTTGTTCAAATGGTGATCTAATCGTCCCGAAACATAGGCTAAGTATATACAAACAAAGTATTCGTTATTCTGGTGCTGTCATATGGAACTCGATCGCACCTCCAATGCGACAAGCCAAACATATCAAAGAATTTAAAAAGAAATATTATTCCTACCTTTTAGGTAATACTACTTAATTTTAATTTGCTTGCATTTGGTTAAGTACTTTAAAATAACTTTAAAAGATTTATATATAGGGACTTTTGATTTTACAGCAGGAAACCCTTCAGAATTGTATAATATTGTATGTATATAACCATGTGTGTGTGTTACATGTTTCTTCATTTGATGGCCTCAAGGGAGAACAATTGTTGTAAATTGGTTGAGTTACCATCATTAAATAAAGCGTTTATTATTATTATTATTATTATTATTATTATAATGAAACACATATGTGTTCGTGTGTTTTATAGAGCGAAAACAAATATAACTTTTAAGGATGTTTGAGTCATCTTCGGTTAGCTACTAAAGTACTTGCTCAGTATATTATGTCTAGATATGTTTTTCTGGACCAGCGTTTTTCAGACATAATTGTAAAATAAGTTGGTATATCCTTTTTCTACCTGGAAATGTAGCATTCAAGGGCCACAGTCAACCAAAAACTCGCATAGCATACTGACGTCATTTCGATTTTTTCAAATTCATCACTGATATTCGGCAGGTGCCCTCCTGATTTTTCAGGACTTCATCCGCGGTGCGGTAATTCGGTGTGCATATAATCCTAATATATTTAGGGATTCACGAACCTTTGGGGACCCTTTTAAAAATACATAGAAATATAAAACACACATTTGAGGAAAGTTTGGTGCTTTTGTCCGGCGTGTCCAGATTGGGTCCTAAAACCTGGGTTTTGGTCCCTAGCTATATTTATGCAAATCACCTGAATGGACTACTTTTTCCCCCATAATTCCAAGCGCCAAAAACGAGAGATGATACTAGTATCGATAGAGGGCGAAAATGCTCGCATAGAAACAAACAAAAATTACAAAGATGTATAAAAGGCAAGGTTCATGACGTCACAAACATAAAATAGTTGAAAATAGGCCTATCCTTGAACGGTCAGTGGCAAGAAAGACCGTTTTGGGTTTCAACGACACATCTTTAGATGCATTTATGTTCTACGATATCCTGAACAGTCTCACTCAAACCGAGACTGCAATATTTCGTATTTATCGTGTTCGTCTTTTCCAGAGGTCCACTCTCATACTCTGTAATATTCTTTAAACGGCTAAGAAAATACGTCCACGCCCAGCAGACAATATATTATCAACCTCCATGTTTACACATCTTCTATAATATGTTAGGTATGAATATGATTTGTTTGTAAGCAACTGTAATTGTCTTTAACTCGCCCCACATACTCATCAAATAGAAACTACTTTAAACATCTACTTTTCATTTACACGGGTTAATTGGATGATGTGCCTTGTATTAATCGTTTATAGCCGGTACACTTGTTTATGCTTTTTTTACCTTATTTAATTATTTCGCCTAAAAATATCAATCTAGCTAATGTCTAAGTGAGTTACACGACTTGATAACCGATTTTGACTTTTCTTGCTAGCAATTAGTCTTGAGAAATTTCGACGCTTGGTTTAAATAGAAACAGAAATATTTTTGAAATTGGAACCATGTGTGCACATGTTCGTAATTATTATTACTGTATTAAAGTATGGTTGACCATCATCCACATTTAGTTCGTCGATGTGTTGATGAAACTGTCCACTTTTTTTAGTGCATTGTCTTTCTGTCGTTCTGTCTGGTGTGTCTGTATGTGCCAATCAGAAACTTTACCCGAATCTCGGTAAAATGGCTGCCGCTTCAAACAAAAAAATAAAACTTTTTTTTTTTAAAAATAGAAGAAATGTGGTGTTGAGCATCATCATGACTGGGAGGTATTACATATAGAAAATCAAATATAATTACGCAACGCAGAGAAGTCACGAACGAGTTGGCAAGTGCGCTATTTTACCTGATATTTAAAAATGTTAATAAAAATAAGATAATAAAAAATATGAAATATCCAGCACACATAAGGCGTCTATACATATATAAATCAGTTTTAAGTAGTTTCATATATTATTTTCATCCCCTGTAAGCTGTAACAGCACTAGCTACGGAACACTAATTTTGAAGTAATTGGACAGTTTCAAGTATGGATAGAAACACTTCGAACGTCTGCTACGTTAAATTATTCAGCGGTCGTTTTGTATTTGTTAAGAATCCTCCGCCCCCCTCCATCCCCCCCCCCCTCCATCCCCCTCAACGCCACCACACACATATAATTATCACAGCCGTTATTTTTTGTTATTGCTTTTTTCTGTTTTTGTGTGGGGTGGGGGTGGGGGGTGGTTTGAGGGGTTTGTTTTGTTGGTTTTTTTATTTTCCCAAAAAATATATGTGATTGCATTATATTTGTTATTCCTATTATATTTAACAATGTAGAAACTAACACCATATCATGTGTATTTTGTATTGTATACTCTTGTATCACCTGTGATTTGAGTTTAATAAAGTGATGTTCTGTTCTGTTCTGTTCTGTAGCACGGTTTCTTTACTAGTTTATCTTTAAACTGCCAAGAAAACTTGAAGTATGTCCGGTAGTGAGCATTATGGTAACAGTTTCGTGTAGTGCCAACTGCGCTAATTTGTCTTCATCAGTTAATTTGTTTCTGTCAGTTTGAAGCTGACAAACTCTATTATGCTCAATTACCTTAATGCAGGCTGGGTGAATGGACGAATCGAGTCCGTGTTTGGCTGGGGGAAACTATGGAAATATAAACTGTATGTTTAAATACGTCATTGAAATGTAATGTCAATGCATTTATGCTGTATTTATTACATTCTATTGGCGTCGTCTTTGTGGATTAGCACATTTCTATATTTCTTACTTTTTATTCACATGGATTAGCACATTTCTATATTTCTTACTTTTTATTCACATGGATTAGCACATATCTATATTTCTTACTTTTTATTCACGCGAATTAGCAAATTTCTATATTTCTTACTTTTTATTCACGCGGATTAGCACATTTCTATATTTCTTACTTTTTATTCACATGGATTAGCACATTTCTATATTTCTTACTTTTTATTCACATGGATTAGCACATTTCTATATTTCTTACTTTTTATTCACGCGGATTAGCACATTTCTATATTTCTTACTTTTTATTCACATGGATTAGCACATTTCTAAAGATAGCACACATTATCATGCTTTTAAAATGTACACAATTACACATTTAGTTAAAAAAATATTTATTTTACATCGGTTTTAACGAAAGCTCTCTGAACTTATTTTAGTCACTCTCGATGTCATTCTGAGTAGAACCAGTACTACGCAACTGCAGATAAAGTATCTTGTTCACAACATCAATTGGGTTGTTTTAAACGTATTGAGCAAAACAGTTCGTACTGAGCAAAGCAGTTATCACCTAAATAATTAACAAGATAAAACAACACCAATGGAATACCTAGTAAACGTGTAAACTAACGTTAATGATTAGTTCGCTGTTGTAGATTCACTTGACGCTGCCATTATAACATCATGCACGAACTCTGGCAAATTCAGACCATATGCATTCTGGCCAACCATAAGCATAAGTGCCTCTTGAAATATTGGTTACAGCACGAAAACTACTTAAAACAATGTAACGAATAATAGCAGAGAATTTCCGAATGTATACAATGTAGAAGGCGATAGAAGCAGACACGAGGCCATCTGCCGGCTAAGTACAACACGAATACTTTATGCGTCTGTTTCTCCCATCATCAACCTTGTTACCTGGATCGGAGGAGAGATTACGCAATCACAGTACATTGATCACACAGACACACACACAAATCACAGACGAAAATACCGACATGGATAATTTATTGAACGCTACACAGAGGAATGTGAAACTTTCCTTATCGCCAAGTAAAGATATAATACGTTACATGACAATGACATAATACGACACGTGACTTCCGGTCCATTTGCGTGTTTTTGGGGTTACTGTGTTCTGTGAAAGCTGCATTTCCTGTTCGACTTTTATACTTATTTTTACAAAAATGTATTTGGTAAGTCAAATCGAAATAAATAGAAACTGTATTTTAAACAACTGATAAGTTCAATTTGAACCATTAAGTATGACAGTATAATAACATTGTACAATGGGATACAAGTATAAATCGTCTTCGTAGGGACAGCTAAAATAACAAACAAAAAAACAACAAAAACAACAACTTGAAATACACACTTTTGTTTTGAGATTTTTCAGTATTATTATCCCCATCGTGGCATAGATATGACTTTATATACATTTAAATGAAACTTAACCATCTGTTTTGAGACACTTTAAATCTTTATAGTGATTAAAACTGAACTTGAGAAAAAATCTTGTAACTGGAACTTTCGTATACAGTACGCATACGATTTAATAACTGTTTTAACACACTCAAGATCGTAAAACTGGCGTTATATGACAAACTTATGTTAAACGGTCAATAATTAATGGCAAAGATAAATCTAAAATCCGCAGAGAAACTGTTTTGAGAAGATTTCTGGGTGGCAAGTGATAAAAAGTGCTACAAATTGAAAATGCAGAACTGCATCAGTAAACGTCAAACAAATCCGACGGTATGGTAGTTATTTGCTGTTTATTTTATTGTTCGAAATGTGGTTTTTATAACACAACTTCGCAGTTATTATCGTTCGCGTTTTTAGGTTGTGCAACATTCATGCTTCGACAAAAGTTTCTGTTATTAACGGTCGTACCTGGGTACCAACTTGCGTACCCTTGGTATGCATATGTATACACTAGCGTAAACATGTTATTTTCAGGTTGAACATTTCGAGGGATATCATTGTCAATGACTCTTAAACAAAACGAAAACAGGCGCACTGTCGCTAAATTTAGAGTAGGCGCATGCGTATAATTAACAGAAACTTTATTTAAATTTATAATAAATAAATTCCAGGGCCAAAAACTAATGGCATACACATTTAAACAAATAAATGAGTACAAGAAGAAACAAGAGATGAAACAATGGATTTATTCCGGAGTTGTTTTGACGCCGAAAGAAACTGTGTTTCAGAAACGTTATACTTGACATTAAAGACAGACTTGTGAATCCGTGAGTGTATAACCTGGGTACTCTAGCATCCACGAACCATGTGTATGCGGATGTATACACCTGAGTACCATGGGTTCGCAATCCAGGTTCGTCGAGTGATTTACATCTACGCTTTATGCACAAACTGGTAAAGACGATAGCAATTGTTGGGTATCAACGCAGTCTTAGCGCAGTAATTAGATAATTAATAAACGATTTCAATATAATATGTATTCATCCATTAAATATGTGCATCTGTTCCTTGGATTGGTAAAGGAATCTACCATACACATATATTAATTGCCAATAAAATGTTGGTTTAATGTTTACTGCATTTAATGCAATGTCTGGAGCATATAATGTAAATCCTCAATGTGCGTGCGTATTGTTAGGTGTAGCACACCCATTGCAACACAGGAAGTGTCGGCCTGGGGTACACCTATTGCAACACAGGAAGTGTCGGCCTTGCAACACAGGAAGTGTCGGCCTGGGGTACACCCATTGCAACACAGGAAGTGTCGGCCTGGGGTACACCCATTGCAACACAGGAAGTGTCGGCCTGGGGTACACCCATTGCAACACACGAAGTGTCGGCCTGGGGTATCGCATAATGGCGTCAATAAATAATTCTCCTTTCTTTTTGTAAAAAAAGGCATTTTCACTAATTTAAAGTGCTGTTTTTGGTTTATATCACATTGTTGATCTATTTGTAACATTTTTCAAGCATTGTCATGTTAAAATTGTGAGTTTTTAATTTATTTTGCTTATATGGAAATGAGTGTATGAATACAATATTATGGCATTTCAGTGTTTATGTTTTTAAAGGGACCATTCATTCATTCATGAGACAAGTTCTTTCTTAGAAGATACATGAGCCCCATTTTTCTGTGGATTTTTTGGCAGCATATGTGTCATTTGCGATGAGAATGTAAGTTATTCATTTTTAATTTGGGTCTAGATATGAATGACAACATGGCATTTAAATTTTAATTCACACACAACTCAATGCAACAATCAATGGGCGTGTTACACCTTTATAGTTTAATGTAATTTTATAAAAGGTATGCTTGAATATTGCATTTTTTTTAATATGTTTAACATGTTTGTCAATGTCTCCAATGTGTTCAAAGATGTTATTTATGGGATTTTAACAGCTTACCATTACGTTTTGCAATATTGACACTACTGGTTTATAGTCGGGCGACTTTTTACGGCCGCCATGCAGCACTAAACAAACGATAGTGTGAACGTCAATAAATACTGAAAGGGTGATCCCTTGGAAGCAACAAACACAAACAAGATCTGTGTTGGCCACGCTGTCGACTACCGTCTAGAAAGTGTTACATCATGTGTACTTGTTAATTGACTTAATGAATATTTTCTAAACATATAAGAGCTATATATATTGATATAAATATACATTTTGCCTCAGGTTTCTCTTAAAAACCGCCGGGATATTGAAACCTGACGTGAACTGCACTACTAAAACTACTTATTTTCAAGAACAACTTCATCACAAATGACATATTTTATAATTCAAAGATAAATAGAAAACACTGGAATGAACGCACATTAATATACAGGGTTTAAATGATAAAATCATTCATTTATTGGCACTAACTATACGTTTGAACAACCCTGATGCAGTTAGTGATCAGATAACGGTGTCTCTAGATAAAACAACTGAGGAGAATATAGAATACAGAAACAGAAAACGTGTTAATATCTGAACATTATCTTAAAGGCAAGAAATATCATACCCTCCTTTATCTAGTAACACAACGGTAATTGTAAGTTTAGATGCATAGATTAAGAACAAATGTATTGACAACTTGAACCATTATTTTCAGACAAATTGTAAGTTTAGATGCATAGATTAAGAACAAAAGTATTGACAACTTGAACCATTATTTTCGAACAAATATTAAGTTTAGATGCATAGATTAAGAACAAAGGTATTGACAACTTGAACCATTATTTTCGAACAAATATTAAGTTTAGATGCATAGATTAAGAACACATGTATTGACAACTTGAACCATTATTTTCAGACAACGTGTAAGTTTAGATGCATAGATTTAAGAAAAATGTATTGACAACTTGAACCATTATTTTCAGACAAATTGTAAGTTTAGATGCATAGATTAAGAACACATGTATTGACAACTGGAACAATTATTTTCAGACAAATTGTAAGTTTAGATACATAGATTAAGAACACATGTATTGACAACTTGAACCATTATTTTCGAACAAATATTAAGTTTAGATGCATAGATTAAGAACAAATGTATTGACAATTTGAACAATTATTTTCAGACAAATTATTTAACCAAATGTCATCGAATCCTTTAATAATACCCCTCGGTATCTGGGTGACATATTAAACATTGACAACTCTTTCTTTTCCACTAGTGTTAATACTTTCTATCATAAAGAACTTAAACTCAACAAAGCATAGATTTCTGATTGTTAAATATCCCAGCTTAGATGGGGATGTTCCCCGGACAACTTCTTAAGGTGTTTATGTTCCGAGAAGCATAAGCCCCTAAAGAGGTTGCCCGAAACATATAACACACTCTCATACTCTTTAGTAGATATGCAATATCGTGATCTTGTTTTATGTTAGGACTGACGTATAATTTTACTGAACCAGGCAAAATACTATTAATAATGTATTGTTTTATATTTGGATTTTTGGAGTTTAATACATGTCATTGTTTATGTATTTTCTGCACATGTTTGTACGAGTTGCAGTTTAATCTTTTATCTAATGATAACCAAGGTATTGTTTTTGTGTTTATTGTAATGTTTTGATACCACCTGCGTTTTTCTACTGTTTAATTTGTTTCGGATTTATTATGATAACGGATTTCTTAAAGCCCCACATTCTTCTATAAGGGAGAAGATTGAGTAATTTGTTTCTAGTCGGTCCTAGCAGAATGCTGACCTGAATTTACAGGTCAAAGCCTCCTAAAATATGTTATTGCATTTCTTCCTTGTATAAGACAGATGGATGATTCATACCAGTATAGTAAACATTAAATGGTATTGAATTGAACAAAACCTCTATGAAGGAATTGAAAGAAAACACAATTAAAACATATACTTTGTATGGTCAACTATTTTGAATATATATATAAAAGCAAAAAAAGCAACAACACTGACTTCAGCACAACACATGCACGTATATATGGAGATATTCATTGCAGAATTTCCGCTTGCAAGATCATTCTATACATTACCATGAATCACAAAACCCATTTAATGATTTAAAAATCTTATACTATATTGATGGAAAATCTTTGTTTCATTTACATTTATTTGCTGCATAAACTAGCATCATAGACTTTATAAACTTGTTAAAATGTAGAGAAAGTAAACTAGCATCATAGACTTTGTTAAACTTGTTAAAAAGTTTATCAAAAGAGGTTATGACCCTATCATTTTGCAACGTACTGCATGCTTGGTGGTGGACCCTATTACAGTTCGCCACTATGCTTTCCTCTTTAATTGTACGATGACTGGACAGGATGTGGACCCTATGATGACACCTACCTAAAGCCCATTGGGACGGTGGCGTTTAATGTTTGTCTATGATCTTTCTTGTCGTGCCCTTAATGGTTTATTTTCTTGTTGCTCTGGGTTCTGTCATTGTCATTGAGTACCTTCATTGTGGCTTTCTATGCTATTGTTTTTTTGTATTATATTTACACGAGCATATTTGTGTTTTAATTATATTGCCTTTTGATGCTGCCTTGTTGGTTAGTGATTAGATCATGGCGGGGATTTCTTTATTTACACTGTCCTGTTTTAATGGGATGACAGTAGAGTAAGTGTGAGATTTGGTGCACCCTAGAACAGGTTTAAACCTCCCAGTGGCCTACTTTGCCACTGACCGTTCCAAGGCGGTAGCCCTATTGTCAACCTTTTTGTGTTTGTGATGTCGTTTGCATTTATTATTACTTTTGCCTTCTTGTTTGTCTGTTTGCGTGTTTGTTTCTGTGTTTTTTGGTTGACTGTCCTCCCTGAATACTACTTTCCGTGTCCGATCTTTTCTATATTTCTTTATAGATATATGTTAAATATATAACCATTTGTTAATTCATTCTGTCTTGTTTAGTTGTTATGCAAATAAATACAGTACGTCTTGGTTTCATCAACATTACCCACATGAGTATGGTCAATAATGACCACATTAGTGATGACCATTAATCTGCAACACTAGCATGCTCGAATGTCACTTGAATTTGGGGGCTTAACGGCAAAACAAGGATATTCCATTTTTTGTAAATGTTTTTAAATGTACGCATTCTTATCCCGTCTATAAAGTCGTGTTTCATTATGCCCCGCAATAATATCTGGATACTTCAGTTTGGAGCTGTTACGCTAACTGCGTTATTTAGACATTTAGCAGACATAATTTGAAAATAGTTACATTTAAGTGATATGATCGCTTCATCGACACGCGTTCTGTGACATTTTGAAGAGACAAAGATTACTGCAAACATTAGTGGCATATTATACTGGTTGATACTGGCTGTTTATAGATGAAACAATAAGTGTGTCAATTGCGCATCCACATTGTTGAAAGGCTAATAAAGTGGTGGCATTGTTTTATTCGCTTATTATAGCATGTAAAATTGTGGTTAACGTCTATAGCAGTTGTTGGATCCCAAACTAGGGCACGACTATCTAGAAAACAAATAACAAACGACAACTAAACTATAGCTAGGGCACGTGACAATTTAGCAAACGGCATTTAAACTAGGGCACGACTATCTAGCAAACAAATAGCAAACGACGACTAAACTAGGGCACGTGACAAATTAGAAAACGACATTTAAACTATCTAGAAAACAAATAGCAAACGACAACTAAACTAGGGCAACGACAACTAAACTAGGGCATGTGACAATTTTGCAAACGACATTTAAACTAGGACACGACTATCTAGAAAATTAATAGAAAACGACATTTCGGCTAGACCATACCTATCATTACACAACTACTAGTGTTTAGAAAACAAATAGCAATTATCATATATATAAGGGCACACGACTATCCAGAAAACAAATAGAAAACGACAAATAAAACAAAGACACCTCTACAATGTATATTCAGAAAACAAAAAGTAAACGACAAATAAAACGAAGACACATCTTTATTAAGTATTACTTACTGGTCCTTTGGGATCATCAAGCCCAATCGTTGTGGCTTTAAAGCAAAATATCGCTTAAGCCGGTGCTAGGAGGCGTGGAAGGCGTTGCACTTCACATTACCTCTCATGAACAGACTCAATAAAACCGAGCTGCTATTGTTATCTCTTGTTTGTGTTTGTTGCTTCCAATTGCTGTTTTTATCTCTTGTTTGTGTTTGTTGCTTCCAATGGATCCCATTTTCAGTATTTATTGACATTCACACTAGCGTTTGTTTAGTGCTGTGTGGCGTCCGTAAAAAGTCGCCCCGACTACAAATCAGTAGTGTTATTACTTACTTGTCCTTTGGGATCATCAAGTCCAATACGTGTGGCTTTAAAGTAGAATATCGCCGGTGCTAGGAGGCATGAGAGGTGTTGCACTTCACATTACCTCTCATGCACAGACCCAATAAAACCGAGTCTGCTACTTTTATCTCTTGTTTGTATTTGTTGCTTCCAAGGTATCCCATTTTCAGTATTTATTGACATTGACACTAGCGTTTGTTTAGTGCTGTGTGGCGGCCGTAAAATGTCGCCCGACTACAATTACTAACTGGTCCTTTGGGATCATCAAGCCCGTTCTTTGTGGTTTTAAAGTATAATTGTCAGTATCGATATTCAGAAAACCAACAGCAAACGACAAATAAAACGAAGACACCTCTATATTCAGAAAAATAGCAAACGACAAATAAAACAAAGACACCTCTATATTCAGAAAACAAATCGATGGCTTAGTATAGAACTATTGTATCTTATTCGTTATTTATAATATACAAGTACAGTAGATCTATGATAGTTACAAGAGTTTTCCACTCAACCCTCGAAGTAGCAAACGACATCCAAACTAGAGCACGACAATAGCAGTCCCGGAAATAATCACCATAAATCCCCGCATACTTGAAATCAACACAGCCGTGTATTTGCATGATTGATAATATTATTTAATCAAAGAGAAAATATGCCGGATCTCCTGTAATGTAAGGCATTAATCAACAAATTAATGTTTAGATGTATCGAATCCTCAATACCATCAGATTAAATTAACTATAAACAAAATATGATGCAGAGTTAAGCATTTGTTAAATCATAATGCGCCCATTTTGATACTATTTGCAAAAGACAAGTTCCTTTTTGAAGTTTTTGCGATGTTAATAGGGACGATGATAACCACGGCCTTTATATTCGGGTTGTTAATATAACCATCTTACCGAAAAAGTTAATTTATTAGATAAAATCATGCTTGATCGTCTATGAACAGTTGAAACAGTCTGTCTAAATCAACACCGTCTTATCTGCCAGAGTCAGCTATGTGCATTACATTGATGTTGATGGAGCAGCTAATGCCGTCGATAGGGAGATATCAGACAGAAATCCTCTTATCTTAACCATAATAGCCATTAACTGTCACCGCCAATGACGGAAAGCATACATACCCACGAATTAAAAACATGTGAAATAATTGTTCTGATTATGCACATTATTGCACTTTTCAATGGTTTTGTGGAGTTGCTTGTACTAACTCCGACCTGCATTTGTAAGCTATAGATATTTGTTTAAATATGACCTATTTATGAGTCGACGTGCCGTAAAACGTCATTCATTCATTCGTTCCATATCATCCCTTATTTGTAAATAGTTTTATCTTTATATAATTACATTACTTTTTATTTACTACTTCATTTCATCATCTTTCATCAGTTGTTGCGCACAGTATGACCTATTTATGTGACGACGTGCCGAAAACACCATTCATTCATTCATTCATTAAATAAAATTTAAAAATGCCTGTATATAAAACAGTAGAATGTGTTTACCGATTAAACAGTAATTTGGAATTAATTAAAAATATGTAGTTAAAAGATAACATTTGTTTCAATCACATTACAATGCAAACCAAAGTGTATTTATGTTCTCATTGCAATGTCAGTCTACACAGACTCAGAACTATTTGTTTGTTTGTTTGAATGGTGTTTTATGTCAATTTAGCACATGTTTGGCGATATATGACGGTTGAGTTTTTTTGTGTGGTAGAGGCAGACAATCCCGATTTGCATGGTTAGAACCATCACTGTATACCTCCGACATCCTTAAGAATCGACACTTTCCCACTTGACAAGTCGAGCTGTCTGTGGGATTCAAACTCATTTAGACCTAAAAACGCTCACTGTCACTAACTAAAACATTGCTTGTGTGTTGTCTGTCTTATAAACGCAACTGCTTTGAGCACTGCTTGGAGTATTTCCTGTTATTACTCGTACATTCATTTTCCGTTTAGTCGAATCCCACTGGGAGCTCAACTTGTAAGCGAGAACTTTTCGATTCTTCGGATGGCGGGAGGTATACAGTACTGGTTCTACCCAGGAATAAACAGGTGGTCCGCCTCCACCACAAAAATAAATCGACCGTCAAATATAGCCTAACACGTGCTGAAAATTGACGTTAAACGCCAAACAAATATTTCGTTTAGTGCTGTAAGTACGTGGATTTTATTTACCAGAAGACATGATAAAGATACAATCAAACTACGTGATGTTGATTGAGGTTTTAATGCCATATCTATTGAGATACATACGATATGCCATCCTAACTTCCCTGTAATAACCATTATATGTTATAATCAATGATTACTCAGTGAATGCTAAAACATGAAAACGTGTAAATAGACGCAAACTTTATTAATTATATAAGTTTGCAATGTAAAAGTGGCCGGCGTTTTAAAAAGGAATTAAGGCTTTTACATCGACACAGATGGCGGGAGGTATATAATAATGGTTCTACCCAGGAAACAGTGGGTGGTCTGCCTCCACCACGCAAACAGTCGACCGTCACATATAGCCTAAAATGTGCTGGAAATGATGTAAAAAAAACATTCAACCAACCATAATTGTCAATACAACAACTTACCGGCTAATACACACGAGCAATGGGTTGCACGTTTTTCAATATTATCGTGCAGGGTAGTGATTTGTATTGCAATACGTTTCTATTTCTTCGCCCCAAACCCTCCCAAAAAAGAAAAGAAAAGAAGGGCTTTAGCAAACATTGGAAGCAAAGTATCTATTTAAATCGCACGATGCCGATGGAGGTTTAACAGCCTCCAATATAAGGATATCAGAGAGATGGAATGTTATCTTCGTCTTGCTAATTATTAATGGCATCAATCAGTGACTACCGATACTACCGATACATAACATTGAGCTTGTAGAAAATGTAGATATAGCAGAACAAGGTTCTACTGACATAAACGTTGCTTTTTGTATTTATATGCTTAATTATATTTCGGCATTGACTCGCAAAGTTCTTAATCTGAACAAAGATTGATCTTCCTAAACTAATGGAATATATATATTTAGATTTCTTCAAAGAAATACGTACAGCTTGTAAAACATATTTTTCGAGTATTGAAAAAGAAACATTGTATGTGTCGAAGAAATCCAAGCATTATTCACATTTTATTATTAACTTAGAAAATGTGCAGGGAATACTCATGACGAAAAGGGAATAGCGTAATGTTGTGATATATAAATTCGATGCAAATCCCGAAAACTGTTATGAATTACGAAAAAGCACAATGACAAGTGTTGCTATTTGTATATCTTAAAAATACAAAAAGAATACTCGTTAGGTTAATATTTACATTCTAATTAAATAGAACATATATAAGGTTTGATTGATGTGCCATTAAGTATTCCCCTGATAGTCTGGTGTTGTGGAAAGTAGAAACATATACCACAATGTGTAAACAATGAATCGGCGGTATATACGAACAGAGATAAGTTTAAAAGTGGGTATGATCGTCAAACAAAAAATGTAGCAAACAAAAAATGTAGCATTCACAGAAAACACTCAATCAAAAACACGGATTCAAAACAATCAACAAATACACGAAAATAGAAAGCAAAATATTCACCACAAACATAAAAGGGTTACTGCCTTGACGTGACTACGGACCCTTGAAAGATACTATTGCACTCGCGGTACCCTTCTCGGGTCAGTAGTCACTCACTCTGATAAATAGTTCTAACCATTGATCTAAGGAACTCAATAGTTGTATATTATTTTAATCATAACATTCATTATTTCACTGAAAAGCATATGCTATCATTGTAATTCGATTTAGATATATTTCATACTTTACGTTAAGAATTACGTACATTGAAATCAACTCGCCACTGATATCAAAACGACACACGGCACACTGGATTTATTTAAAAATAGTCGAAAATTATCATTATATTACGTATTGTTGATTATATACAAAATCAATTTCACTATACATTTAGTCTTTGCAAAGGTAAACATCAAAACATTGGTATGAGAAAATACTTACATCTACAAAATACCTTTCAAAATGCACTAAGATCCCGAGGGGATATGAAAATGATAGAATAATCTAATATATGGTGGAGAAAAAACATTTCTACAGTGCTATAACTGGGATAGCCCAGGCGCTTTCATCAGGCGTAACAGGCTCCTGAGTTTCTCTTCAAGGTGGTCAGTATCTTAGAACACTGCCATACGATACGTTATTTCAAATAGCCTTGTGTTGTATATGTTTAATTTGTTTCCTTACCTTTGTTCATTACGTGTCTTTCCGACCCCTGATGAAGGCGTAAGCAGAAAGCGCTTGGGTTCTCCCAGTCATATTTACCTTTCTATGCCTATGCGTAAATTATTTTCAATGCTTATATCTCACCCCATTTAGATTACTGCTGTGTGATATGGGGACATTGTAATGTTTCTCTGAAGATAAAATTGTAAGATTCCAAAAAAGAGCTGCAAGACTTATCCCGGATAATATTTCGCAACTCCATCTGTTGAACGTTCACCGAACTTCGTTGGATGACGTTTCCCGAAAGAGTTAAATTCCAAAAAGCAATTCTTATGTTTAAAACATTTAATGATCAGGCTCCTGTTTATCTTAAAAATACGTTTACTCCTACTTCAATGTACATATGCCAAATATAAGATCATCCTCAAATCTACAACTATATTCCCCCGACCGAATAGTGAGTTTTCAGAAAATCGTTTGCCTATTCAGACTCTAAAGCGTGGTACTCACTTCCTCACCATATATTAAATTCCCAATCTGTTTATCAGTTTAAAACATTGTATTTACAGTGGATTAACCGAACAATATAATAATGACTAAGTCTTGCAACTCAGTTTGGACATATTTCCGTTAATGTATGCATTAATATGCTACAATTCATTTTAAATGTATATCACATATCTTTGTAAATATTGTATAATTTATATTGTACCACAATATCCTAAATACACACTATGCATCGTGTAATACCCAAGGATATACACAGCATATGTTAGTTATTGTGGTACAATAACGCTCGTGCATTATCTCCCGTACACGTGCAAAACGCATGCTCTATTGTATTTGTACCACAATAACTAACATATGCTGTGTATATCCTCGGGTATTACACGATGCATAGTGTGTATTTGGGATACTGTGGTACAATCTATACTTGTTGAGGGTGTCATGGAAGATTGACTAGTTTCAAATGAGTTCTCTCGTTAAATGAAGTCTTTATTATTATTATTATTATTATTATTATAGCACTGTAGAAATGTTTCATCCCCCCCCCCCCCCCCCCCCCACCCCCCCCCCACCCACACACACACACACACACACATATATATAGTCAGGTGTTTAACACTATCGATTTCGATTATTATACAATGCATATTGAACACAGCTAATATTATAGAAGTAAGCCCATCTTCTCCACACTCACAATAACTACAAAACAGAGATGTTATTTTTGTGAAATATGTTTCTACAACATTTTGACGTTTTGTATAACACACGTTGAAGAAATTACTAATTGCGTTTGCAAAATGTCTGTTAAATCCATTGGCATTTAGTTTTCTGTAACATAATATAAACAAACGCCGCAAAGAAGATGGGGGTATACTAAAGAAAGGAAAACATGCGTGAAAATAACATCAGTCTGTCAGTTCCGTTATTCTGCGATGATTCCAAGTACCGAAGGCGAACCCCTGTAAAGAGTTATTCTATACGAGGTTTCCGAAGCAACTCGAGATATAGAGCGGAAGTTTTGTATTTGTATGTGTTGATGCAAAACATTTTACGTGATATGAAAGGTATGTCGATGGTGGTACTTGGTACATCATTCAATGAATGAGCAGATTTACCGAGGTACTGTATGTTCCATTTAAAATGTTTCTGAAAACGATAGACGATTAACATTGAAGGGTCTGGAAGCGATCTGGAAGAATTATAGGTGTCAGTCCAAATTCGAAAGTAAACCATCAAAATGTGCTTCAGTTTCATGTTCATGTGCATACGTATTAAATGACTGTAAAGTTAGGTGCCAGTTCGCAGTTCCTTATTAGAATTATGATTATTTCTTTAGAATACTTCATTTGATATTGTTTTCTATTGGAATGATGAACAATAATACCTTCAGCATCGTTAGTTTAACCAGTTGCCAATTCGGCCAAAACGAGAACTGTCAGCCAGTTGCCAGTTCGCAGTTCGCAATTATTCGAATTGCGAACTATTTCAAATGTATAATAACATGTCCGTTTTATTTATAATTATGACTTTTTCTTTATGATACTTCATTTGATATTGTTTTCTATTGGAATCATAACAGTTGCATCAACACATACAGTTTAGCCAGTTGCCATTTGGCCCGAATTGCGAACTTGGTACATCATTCAATGAATGAGCAGAGGCCAGCACCCAGTTGCCAGTTCGCAATTCGAATAAATTTGGATATAACATGTCCACCTTGTTGTTTATATGGCAATAGTGTGAACACACATCAAATGAATCATTAGTATGTGAATAAGTGCATATATTTAACGTTCACTCCTAATTGCGAAGTAGCAGCCAGTTGCCAGTTCGCAATTCCAGTAACGAACTGCGAACTGGCACCTAACTTTACAGGATACTAAACTAGGACCCATGAACTGCCCGATTTAATTATCCACGCTTATTGAAATAGTTTGGTCTGGATTCATAGACTGTGTTACGGCCATAATTAAACTAAATACACGTATATGTATTAGTTATATAATGTCCAACGAGGTGTTACGAGCATATATTTAGACGGAAGCCGAGATATTTTCATGATGTATGCGTGTAACACCAAGTTGGATATTCTATAACTGTTTAATTGCAAGCCGCGACCCCCTTGTATGATATTTGGTATAACGGCACACTTTTTGAAAAGTGTGCCGTTATACGAAATATCAGTACACTTTCGTTTTCCGTTTTCCTGTATTGAATATATCATACGACTTTGGACAATAGAAAGTACTCTGAGGCATGCGATAATGATGTATATATACCACTCCTATCAATATATACATCCATCTGCATTAATTGATATGATTAAGCATCACAACCCCGCTCAGTCGAGTTTTCCAGACATTTACAAAAACGATAATTTAACCGGAATAACATGCGCGCCATGTATTTGCAAACTGAAGCGCAGTAGGAAATGTTTCGTTTCTTTCAGACCCGACACCAATCGCTCTTCCAGACCGCTCTTCCAAACATTTATTTATTTAAAATAAACGTTATTATGAGTTTCCTATCAGAGCTCCAGCCTATACATTTCATAAGTTAAACTACTCATTATTTGGAATATTCGAAACAATAATCTTTAAATAATCTAAAGCCATAACACTTTTAGTGTGTTTTGTATTTGTTCTGTTTCGTTGTATTTTTTTTTTCTCGGCCAAGAAGGTTACATTTCGTAACATTTTCTCCAGTTGTCAAAAACATGTTTTTCTTGTTTCTTGAAATACAAGTATATTTGAAACAATTTGCAGATAGTTTTTGACAACATAATCTCTTGTCATTTAAAAACGATTTAAATACACGTGTTGGATGATATGAATGGCCATTCTTCGTATTTGTATGTTTCGTCGGTTTTCGTTCATATGTGTACCATTCCGTATTCGAAAACGATTTAACGAAATATTGAGTATTTTGCTAAGGAGCATCCTTAATCGAACTGAACACAATACTTTTATCGTCGGCATATTGTGGTTGTTTCTGAGATTGTATCGAAAAAGGTTTATAACAAACCCTTTATTAATATCGAACGCCATAATGGACCTTGCTTCGATCCCACTTATATAACTTTTAATCGCTAACCACGCCCCCTTGTAAGATATCTGATATAACGGCACACTTTTTGAAAAGTGTGCCGTTATACGAAATATCAGTACACTTTCGTTTTTCTGTATTGAGTATATCATACGACTTTGGACAATAGAAAGTACTCTCAGGCATGCGATAAATGCTAATAACACACATTAAACTCTGTGATATGGCACCAGACACACATTAAACTCTGTGATATGGCACCAGACACACATTAAACTCTGTGATATGGCACCAAACACACATTAAACTCTGCGATATGACACCAAACACACATTAAACTCTGTGATATGGCACCAGACACACATTAAACCATGTGATATGGCACCAAACATAAGTATATAATGCTGCTCACCTTTTTTCAAGGGTTACTTGTTGTTTAAGGTTAATGTAAATTATTTGAAAATCACATTGAATTATAGAGGGAATTTGCAAGTTACAGAACTAACGCATGTCTAAGTATGTTTTTCACATAAGTTTCAATATCAAATATAAACTTTATATTGATTTATATTTATTGCCCCTTCTACCTAGACCGGCATGTAAAGATTTGATATTGAAAATTCCCTATATAATTCAATGTGATTTACAAAGAATTTACATGAACCTTAAAGGGGGTAAAAAGTGCAACTCAATACAAATAGGGTGTAAGTATGCTGTTGTCCAGGTCTAAAATGTGAAATCACCATAGATTACGAAATCACCATAGATTGTGAATTCACCATAGATTGTGACCATAGAGTGTGAAATCACCATAGATTGTGAAATCACCATAGAATGTGAAATCACCATATATTTTGAATGGAATCGGGCATCCGTTCTTAAAGGGGTTGATGCAGTATTTTCAAACAATATTTATTTAACAGCGAGGACTCTGAAAAACTTGGAAAAAGCTGAATGAATTATCAAAATACATGAGAAATAAAGGAGATGATGTGTAAAGAACATAAATTGAGGCGGCCATCTTGGAACGATGACGTCATCGCGCCTTTTTTACCACACATCGCATATTGACAAAATATATTTTAAAGCAAAGAAAATCACTGCAAATTGATAAACATAAATGTACAAATATGAAATGTACAAACTGTAAGCTTATTTTTCATTTGCAGTGATTTTATTTGCTTTAAAATACATTTTTCCAGTACGCCATACCTGTTAAAAAAAAGCGCGATGACGTCATCGTTCCAAGATGGACGCCTCCATTTATGTTTCTTTGCAAATTTTCAATAGGTCATATCTTCTTTATTTCTCATGGCATTTTGATAATTCTTTCAGTTTTCAGAGCCCTTTTAAATCATTATTGCTTGAAAATAGTGCATCAACCCATTTAATTAACCCTGGAGCATAACCTAGGATAGCACATATTGTCAGCATGAAGCATTTTTTGTAAATAAGCGGTCATTATTAGGCTCATTCAGTGTGTTTAGGCTCTTGAGATTAGACAATATCACTATTTGCCAATATTAAGCCGGACCCCTAGACCCCTGTAAAATATTAGTTACGTTGATTTCCAATGGGCTGTATGGGAACATTCCAAACAGTTTGATTTCATTTCACTCTGAACCGAATGTTTCACCATTTCCGAGTGATATTGATAGATATAATTGCAATTATAGAAAACAAAAGTTAGTTCCCTTAGATTGTAAAACAGATTTTACTCGGTCCCAGGCGTTCTTCTGGCCGAAACATGAGCTAATATCGAATCGACATACTCGTTAAACGGTATGACTGATAAATATTGCAGTTTGAATTTTAAAACATATATTGTTGAATGTACGGATAATCGTTTCCCTTTGTCTTTAAAAAGCAAACGTCGTATATGATCTAGATTCTATTGAACAAATACACTGAAGCAGCGGGTGGAGTGAATATTCTAAACTGCCGATTTCTCGTCAAATACAGAACTTTAAACAAATAAGCGTGGTATTTATGTTTATTACTTATTCCGTTGTTGAAATCATCTCGGATTGAATTAACTGACACTGGTACATTCGGGGAATCGCCACCGATAACGATGAATATGTACTTTATTTTGTTCCACGGTCATGTATACCTGCTGGGAAATCGCGTTTTTCGAAGCATTTTGACTTGTCAAAGAAAAACGGTCTGATCGAATTGTTTTCGATTTTCGGTTTCGAGAACGATATACATCTGCGGTTCCATCCAGCCTGGTTTGTGGATAATTCTCGGAAATTGGCCAGAGAAATGATGAAAAGAGTTAGGTATAAAATGTTGACCCGAGGGAGATTCACACCTTGTAGCTGTTGACCCGAGGGAGATTCACACCTTGTAGCTGTTGACCCGAGGGAGATTCACACCTTGTAGCTAACTACAGTACTCTGGGACGTTTTTTTCAGGAAAACTTAAAATATGTTTGTTTTCAACAAATAATTTATTTTTTTAAATGTGTGTTTAAGTTACCAACACTGATACAGCTACCTTCGCATTCACTTGATACTTTCTGTTGAAAAGAAATAGTCTAATTCAAACAATCAAGGTTTTACGCAAGCGTAAAACAGCTGCCGAGAGACAAAAAGTTAACACAATAATATATCAAGTCACGGGTATTAAAAAACTATTGAGAAAAAAAAGTTGGTCGCGGAGACAAACACGCCACGGCCGTTTTTCCTTTCCAGGCACATTCTTCCCGATGTTTACCATCAGTTCTTCCTACCAAGCATTTTGAAATGTGGGTGACTTCGCTTCTTTCCGTTCAAATACATTGACAGGCCTTACATATTGATTACAATTCACCCTTGTAACACGACGTGCTAGAAGTACACATCAGCACAGAAATGTAAGGATACGTGTGCGTTAGCGTGTGCATTACAAACACATATAAACTGTTCACTGCTACCATGTATAATTATAAGATTGCGTTATCAAAGTGATAAATGTAAAGGAACTAATGCTACCTTATCATTTGCAATAATGAAAACCATAATTCTGAAAAAAAAAATAAAAAAAAAATAAAAATAGGAAATCAACAGGATTGAACCCCCCACTCCCCGGCACTAACACGACGCCTTAATCAACTGCCCTACAGAGGCTAATGAAAGTTCTGTCGCTAATATACATATACTAATGAGTACATGCTACACTTCAGTAAAACGTCATTTTAGCAAGTAAAACGGTAATCTTTGAATATTACATGCAAGTTTTTTAGGCGAGTTCACCAGGAATTGAAGTTGTAATGCATGCTTATCGTCAACTACATGATTCACAGTCTGTTAACCAGAGACAAACACAAAAACCATATCAGAATCAGCTGCCGAAACTTCACTTTTCGGTAGTCGAGATTAACTGTGCACACATCCGTTGAGGGTAGGCGGAGCTAGCTCTTCACGCATCCATGCACCTCAATAGAAAATGGCTATTCCGCAGTCTGAAAATACACTGACGATATGTATTGCATGAATTTATCAATAGCCAACTTCCCAAAGCACGTTGTTGTTGGTACTATGACAACGGAAAAAATAACAGGAATAATTTAAATATAAGAATTGACAGCGTTTATGCGATTGTGATCGCCGGAGTGAATGCCAAATAATTTACCTAAAAGCGCTTCAAGGAATTTGCCATTCACTTACGGCGTTCCAAACCGCATAAACGTCGAATAGTTGCGAATCAATTCTTAAATACATAACGCAGTTTAGATAATAACTGCGTAAACGTTGAATCTAATTAAAAAATAATTACATGCATTTAAGTATGACGGATCTGTATTTGATAAGTAACTGCGCACTATTTTCAATTAACATTGAATTAACATTGACAATAAAAATAAGATGACTCCCTTTATTCCGTAACTGTTTACGATCAGGACATACTGCATGCACTATACCTGATAGTGCAACGTAACATCTGCGTATATACGAACTGAGCATTGAATCTTGAAATATGAAGAAAATAAAACCTGCCAGAAATCTCGAATCTGATTAAAAATATTATAATATGATATAACAGAATATCCAGATGTTATTGTATATTTGTCTATATATAATATTAGTTGGGTCAGAACATATGTTCACAACGTGAAAGTTTTATGTTTCGTAACATAATTTATATAAATCTTTCTTGAATTGTATACAGAAAATAAGCGTGTATTTCACAAAAAAAGAAAACCAACACAGACGCACTTTACAATTATAAAACATGAGATAAACAAAACAACAACATATGTTGAGAAAATAATTTTCCTTTTTGATTTTTGCATTCATTTACAAACAACTGCTGTATAGAAGTGTAATTGTTTAAAAGCTTTAGTGATGTCTAGATTAATGGGGGAAGTTATTGGCTATTATATAATTCGACCTTGACCTGTGCTGACCTTGACATCGACACATTGGGCACAAAGTGGACTTTTGCAGGCTATATATCAATGCATATATTATTTAAGACATAAAATATTCCCAGCGGGTTTATATTGTGCTAGATCAATACCTGGTGGGCGGGACTTGAAGTTCATTAATACC
Organism: Cyrtodaria siliqua; assembly: GCA_037043455.1. Classification (NCBI taxonomy): domain Eukaryota; kingdom Metazoa; phylum Mollusca; class Bivalvia; order Adapedonta; family Hiatellidae; genus Cyrtodaria; species Cyrtodaria siliqua. The sequence goes on from JAWPHD010011984.1 coordinate 61,660, forward strand.
AAGAGACTGCGCGCGGTTTCGATGTTGTTCAAGTCCCAAACACCAGGTTTTCATCCTGCACTATAAACCCTCCGGCAATATTGTATTTCTTATCTGGCATGCATTTTTATGTATATTTTATGTACACACATTTTCGAGAGATTGAACATAATACAAACAAATTCTCACAACTTACATTTTATGTCCATCTCCCAACATCAAACGAAGAAAATATGCAACTTCGTTCTGTTTTTAATAATTTTAATCTGTTGTTGGAACATAACGTTGCTTCAAGTAACATACTCAGTTTTGCAGCTGACGTTTAAAATGATAAAAAGGTTAATGTGTTTTCTAGCGTCCTAACTGTTAACGGACGTGACGTCAGAGGTCTTCAAGTTCCATGTTAGTTAGGTCAGAGGTCCATGCTAGATAGGAAATTTAATGCCTACTCAGTAATGAGTATTTTAATAAACCATGTTAGATATAGCTTAATGTGCTCAATATGATATATAATCTTACATGACAGAGTATATTTCGTTAACTTAATATAATAACCACAGTTTCCCTGGCGTTGTCAATATAATAAACATATTTCACCTGACAATAAATACAGTGTTCTCAATGTGATAATCATAGCTCACGTGACAATCTGTGTGATAATTATGGCTCTCCTGTTAAACAAGTGTTCTCAAAGTGATAATCGTAGCTTACTTGACATACGATGTGTTAGCACTGTCGATAGCATAACTCTCGCGACACACGATATATTGAACTCACGTGACGACAAACGATTACAAAGGTTACTACTGTGAATTAGTCTAGGTCATCTGCGACGCTTGCTTGTTTTCAAGACACATGTCTAGAACTGTTCTTCAAAAAATGTTTGACGCGGAGCCATTTTACCGAGATTCTGGTATCGTTTCTGATTGGCTGATATTGAATTACAGTACGACAGAAAGACAATATATTAATAAATAAACAAAGAGGGAAACTTCATCATTATATCGACGAACTAAATGTGGGTGTTTAAACATACTACTATAATAAAAAAAATACAGACACGAGTTTTCGGTTTCAAATTTGTTTCTGCATAAAGGGTCAAGACGTTTGTGTTTACAATCAAGGATCGAAGATGATCAAGACTAAATGTTAATTAGTTTGGACACTTTAAATATGAACGTCAACAACGGTGAAAATTAAGTTGGCCAATAACTATCAAAGCCTGATAAGGGATTGCTTACGCCTGGTAATGTTCAGACGTGCTGCATTTAATATTTTCCCTCATTAATTTATTAGGCGCGTGGTCGAGGGGTAAACGACGTTGCGTTGTAAACCGAGTGAGTGAGTGAGTGAGTGAGTGAGTGAGTGAGTGAGTGAGTGAGTGAGTGAGTGAGTGAGTGAGTGAGTGAGTGAGTGAGTGAGTGAGTGAGTGAGTGAGTGAGTGAGTGAGTGAGTGAGTGAGTGAGTGAGTGAGTGAGTGAGTGAGTGAGTGAGTGAGTGAGTGAGTGAGTGAGTGAGTGAGTGAGTGAGTGAGTGAGTGAGTGAGTGAGTGAGTGAGTGAGTGAGTGACTGAGTGAGTGAGTGAGTGAGTGAGTGAGTGAGTGAGTAAAGTACAAGCAAGTAATCATGTTAGTCATTAGTTCGTCCGAAAGTTAGTAAGTAAGTAAGTAAGTAAGTAAGTAAGTACAACGCCTTTAAACTGTGTGTGTCCCATCCGATAGTTAGTTTAACATACCAGTGTATAAAAGGTCAAGGTCACATACAAGGTCACCGTCTGGATTCATTGTTCAAATTTTATAAACGACGAGGATCGTGCTGTCAGAGCCTAGTCTTGTTCGCGTTAACAACAGTTGTAAACTAAAAATCTTTCTTATTAAATTATTAACATTTTAACGCAGAATAATAACAACCTGCGTAATAACAGTTTTTAACTACTCTAAAATCTTACTGATTTAATTGCTCCTCTCCATTAAAACAGCGTGGCATACTTGAATATCGCAGCATCAGTAGAAAAACTGAAATATGGAATTCGAAAGTATCCCAGCAATGCTGCCTATATAACATTTGTTATTGGTTCCATTTGGTTAGATTATCTCTTGGCATTAATATTTGGAAAGCGGCCTTCTAAAATCCACAGAAAACGAATGCAATTAATTTTACAGCATGGCAATCAAAATGAGATTCGGAAGATAACGTCGTGCGATGCGCATGGTGATGCGTCAACATATAGTTTTTATCAGCTGATGCTTACCTATTTTATATGCTAAACACGCGACTCAGAAATTATCTCTATATCATTTACATAATTTAGTGTATCATCGCGGTGGCCTTTGAACCTTTCACGTGAAACCTTTCTTCGAGTTTATGGAGATTTGGAAATATAATCTGAGTCTCAGTTATAACGTTTTATGGAGATTTGAAAATATACACAATAATGTGATAATATCACTTATAATGTGGTGTTTGTTACTTGGTAATGTTTTCGTTTAAGGGACTGGTGGCGAGTTGGATGAATTAGGGTTGTCTGTCTGAATACGAATTATATTGTTTAACGGGCCGCCCCAGAGAGTGGGGAAGGATACATAGAACCCGGAACCATGCCCTACTCTTATTATCAAATAGATTCCTATGGTTCTTTAACGTGCTCGGAGGATAGACCGATACATGGGACCGCTCTGTCCACGTCCCCATCGTCTAGGACGAGGCTAAGGGAAAGTGCCATGCCCAAGAACACACCGACGAAGAAACTCATTGGCACCACAGAGGATTGAACCCGGGGCCTCCGGTTACAAATCCGCCGCGCTACCGACTGCGCCACGCCAGCCCTCCTATCTAAATACGAATAAAACTACCATAATGTAGTTCAGGTGCATATTTAATGTGCATTTTTGCACTGAAATAGGACACATGATTTAAATTATTATTTGTGTTTTTATTGGTCTGGAAACCCGACGAGTGTGTGTTTCAGTAATATTAATTCATATGACGCTTTATGTATTCATATGACTAATATATATTCATGGTTTATGAAACGAAGTTCAATTGTATTGAACAATATGTACAACTGTTAGCAATACAAATCAAATATGAAATAATATTTTTAATTTTACAACAAAACCCCAGTACTTTCATCTTGTTTTCCAGAACAAACTGTTTAATAAACAGTAATAAAACCAATCAAAGTATTGAAAGTACTGAACGACTGCGGTAATGTGAAAATTCAAAGCGAGAACATGAAGTGGTGTTATTAGGCATGTGGCATGTCGAAAGTTAGGAACACATGTCTTCCATAAAATAGATATTTTCGACATGTACGGTACAATATTAAAAGTTTTTCTAGAGACTCTTCACGTTCAATATAAAAGCCATTGGTCAATAATTTAAGCAAAAAATATCAAGAAATGGATGGAGTATAGTCAAGTGAAATGTTCAACTACGTGCCTTTTTTAGGCATGAACAATGTCAAGCATATAGTACATGGCAACAATATTGATATAGACATAATATCAAGATGAATACTCACAAGACTGAAAGTGTGCCATTAATATCCAAATAAATTTACCCAAATTTGTTTTGCTTTTAAGCAAAATGCATTCGTCCATATAATAGTTATACATCTAGAGAACATGAACCATCATCTCTAAATAAAATATGTAAGTACATGTTCACGTCGTCTGCATGCAGAGAGAGTTGTTTACATGTGCTATTTTAATAGTCATGCATTGTAACTGACGGGCCTTTAAAACGGAGCCCTTCCTGTGTTGTTTTAGTTTTGAATAACAAGACAGGTTTGATACATCAACACTTGTCTTAAAACAGCCAAATGTAACATGCCACGCAATTTAATGCATAAGCATCTCACATGAAACTGAAGAACAAAATAATTTGTTGGTTTTAATTTCGATTGAAACCATCATTCTTACATATCGTCTTTATGACTTCAATTCGTGTTTGGTTCGTTAACTGTATAGTACACATTACTAAAGCAAAAATCTTCAGCTTATGCGATGGTGTGTTGTCCGTCATTGTTTAAGCGATAACTTCAGTAAACTGTTTCCGATTTTGTTGACAATGGGTAGCATCATTTACGAAGTTACTGTTCTTTATAATTGAAAAAAAAGCGTTTTTTATCATGTAGACGCAATACCTTTAGTAAACGTTTATCGATATCTTAATACTCAATTTGTTTCAACACTATTTCGGAAGAAGCTAACAATAACAGTGCATGCGTTACAGTGTAATCGTGTTGATATTTTTTAAACCAATTTTCAGGTTGTGAAAGGGATAGATTCAGTAATGTTTTTTTACCACGTTTTACTCGGTAAGACGATATTTGACGATATTGACAAGAAAAATCAACACATTATTCACAGAGTTATTGCCCTGGATTGCGTTAACATAAGCTAAGGTTATCTAGTGAATATTTAGCAATATATATACAGATTTTTTATGGAACTTGATATTTACGTTTCAATAAGATCGTGTCGCGTACTGTACTTGTTGTTTTATTTTTAAAGGTCAATGTCCCCGGTCAAGGTCGTGCAGTTTTTGAGTCATTCCGTAACTCATGAACTGCTTGATATGTTGGTAAAAACAATGTGTTTGTACTAAATTAAGGGTCGACGTGGACAGGTGAAGGTTTTTGTAGTATCGTGTTGTCATCGACGTGCACTTTTCGTGTCCATGTCTTAAACTTAAACTGTTTGATATAATGGGATAACAATCGATACCAGTACCACATTGAAAGGACATACGATTTAACATCAATGTAATTGGACAGAAAAGGCTTTGCTTTACAGATTAGATCATATATAATAGTTGATTATTTCACATCGGATTGACATATTACATATGCCATTTTCTGTTGTTAAAGAACCACGTTGTGACTTGTAATATGCAAGTAGCGCACCCCTTATAAATATATATATATTCTTTCAGACAGACATGCAGAACATTTTCTTTCTACGACTCCTGCAGTATGTTTGAAATGTACTATATCCGATAACCTTACTTCCGAATTCTGAATTCCGCATTTTTCAAAATCGCAAATCATGTTTCCTATTCTTTTTTATTTTCAATAGTTATACTTCTCGTCATTAATTACGCAGAATAATAACGTGTTTTACCAAATATTGTAAACTTTTAGATTATACATAGCTTCAAAACATTATATGCTGTGAACACGTCTAATAATTAACACGGATACTTATTCTCATGTTGAACATATTTAAAATATATATTTACATACATCATGTATTTTATGAGATGAAATATGTTCTGCATAATGGAAAAATCATGTAAATTATAAGAAACATAGAGAAACGAAACTATATCTGTAAGTGTAGTGCTTTAAAATAAGAATATAATCCTACTTACAATAAACACTAAATAACCACACCACCCAACCATCGCCCCCACCCTACCCCATAAAACTATGCTACAGTTTTTGTCATACCAAAAGCGGACGGTATAGGTAGCTAGGTGATATACGGCGATCGCGAACAAATTTGTGAACAAGTCCATGGATATGACGTAAATTATAAATACATTTTAGAATTAATTGGAACAGCAAATCATAATGTATTTCAAGTTAAAATACTTAGGTCGCAGTTCGGAGAGTAACATGCCATTATTATGCTATGTGCAAAACAGATCAACGAGAGGACCAATAGCTTAGGGGAACTCCTCAGTTTCGCATGAATGTCATGTAAACCAGAAAGAAATCAACTAAGCATCTTTTAGGTCCATGGATGGTATTTATTATAATTATGAAGCACATGTTTGATGTTTTTTCAGTTTTGAGTACTTCTACGTTTATTTTAATGTATTGGAATATGCATTCTTTGAGTTTTTTGGAGGCTACAAATAGAAAAATGCGAAACTATCAAAAACTTCCAAAAAGTAGGTAAAATGGCTGATTTTGACTCACGGGCTGATCAGCATGGCATAACTTTTTAAAAAACCGGAGAAGGTATGTACAATTTAGCATTTCCTGATATGCAAGAGCATGATGAGTGCAGAAATGACCCTGATATGCTTAGGAATTTTTTATTTTTTATTTATTGACATTTGAAATATTGCTAAAATTGCTTTTTTTAGCATGTATTGAGAGGTGGGGTAATCTTAAAGAAATGAGACTAAAGTTGTACAGAAAATGCTTTTTGATACTTTTATTTGGTATGGAAACATGGGTAATTATATTGTCTTCTAATACATGTATGACACAATGATGATGTGATTTATTTTTGTTCAAGGATTCAGGCTAAGTGCTTGTCATGGGTTTGATTATTGAGAAATGTACATTAAACTGTGGAGTACCCCCTTACGATCAGTATCCTGCCGCTTTACGTCGCCGCATTACGTGATTTGTTTCGCACTATGATCGATGACGTTGTACACGCCGATACGCTTATGACGTTCCAATTAATTAGTAACTTAAAGTTACGTTCTTAAGCGCTGTTTGTTATCAGAGCAAGCTACGTTTTGTAACTGATCTCGGATTTCTGATTGTGATATTGCTATATTCAGTATGGGTAACTGTTTTCCTCGTTTTAAGAAGACGAATCGAGTAAGTCCCTCAGATGATGACGAAGACGAAAGAGACATTCGCGAGATTCTGAGCGAAGCGACGGTTTTCAAGGTGAACAAGCGGATATGGTCAGACACCTACAAGAAAAAGGTGAGTTGTAATGGTTGTACATTAAACTAATCGCAAAAATTGTATTATTACTGTTATTATTATTATTATTATTATTATTATTGTTTTAAACATATTTTATTTCCATATTATACAACATGCATATATAATTAGTGCATACTTAATAGGATTGGAACGAAAGTAAGCAATCTTATAGAGTTCCTCTCCTTGGTATTTAAACAAATGCAATTGATGTTGGTGGTAAATACAGTTTAACATCGAAATGGCTACTTGTTTATACATATCTTATTTCGCGTAAAAGGGAAGACAAAGATAACTCGCTACAAACAGGACTTAGAGAAAAGAATAAAAACGGGAGAAAACCAACACAATGGAACTCTTTGGTGACGAAGTGGAGAAGGGTAGAGAATGTGTTATAGTTGACAACAAGCTGACACTCAGCTAAATTTGAGCTCCTCGGTAAGAGAAGTAGTAGATCTATACTAAATATTGATAATAAAATTAAAAACGTTTACTTGCTAAAAACATATATGCACAGCTTCAAATATAGCCACATTTGTTTGGTAAGAGACAAGTGGATCTCCAAAAAGAATTGTATTATTATTATTATTATTATTATTATTACTTCAACTTTAGGAATAATTACTGATATTAATTTGTTTCATATCAATGCTGATTATCAAACCTCTTTTATTTTTCAGGCATGGAGCCGACTGTAGCACCACAGGGGATTGCATTTGTTGTGGATTTCAACGACAACTCCACCTGTCCAATACAAGGACCAAAAGTCGAAGAGAAGGGAGAGGAGAAAGTCGTCCAGAAGAAGGCGGTACATTGTTAAATTCATATTTAGGATTGAATTAATCTAATATATGTGTGTAACTAAGAGCTCTCCTAGACAGTAGCGGTTATGTGTTACCAACGAGGACCAGTGGATTCATGGGTTTCTGTCCACTCCTATATGCTTTTTTATGAACATTAAACTAATAGTTTAAATACCTAGCAATCAAAGTATACCACTAGTTTTAGCAATAGTAAGTCTGTCTCTGCCTGTCGGTCGGTCGGTCGATCGATACTGCAACACCCACTTTTGAAGAATGATAAAAGAATGATTCTTTAAATCAGTTGATGTACTTTTATTTAAAGGGGTTGTTGCACTATTCTGCAACTAGCTTTATTTCAAATTAGTTTAAAACCCAGGCAAAAGGCGGAAAGTATTATCAAAATATCATAACAAATATAGGAGATATGATCTTTTAAAAATTTGCAAAAAGATTCTTACGGAGGCAGCCATCTTCGATTGATGACGTCATCGCGCCTTTTTACCATGTATTTCAGATTGATAAATATCATTTAAAACAAAGAATATCACTGCAAATACATGTAAATCATAAAAAGAGCACATACAGTATAAATATTTTACTTTGAATTTATAATTTTATACATGTATTTGCTTTAAACGCTAGGTATTATCTATTTTCCATATATGGAAAAAGGCTCGATGACGTCATTATTCAAAGATGGCTTCCTCCATTGGAGTAGTTTTGCACATTTTCAAAAGGTCATATCTACTATTTTTTAAGATATTTTGATAAATCTTTCAGCTTTTTCCACGGTTTTGAAAGCCCTTTGAAATGAAACTAGTTCCAGAATAGTGCAACATCTCTTTTAATTTGCTTACCATCATTATTCAGATCGAGTATACGGAAGAGGAAGAACAATTGATGGCGGAGATACTGAGAGATGCACAGATCAAAGAAAGAATGGAGAAGGCCAGGAAGGCGGAGTTAAAGATGCTAGAGATAGATGAAGCGAGGAGGAAGGCAGCAGAGGTCACGAAGGTGAGGGAGGAGTAGAGGGTGTGAGCCTGCCGGAGAATTGTTTTTGAGTTTGGGCTTATGATGGCCAATGTTTGTCGTTATGAAACCGAAGAGATATCGGATGTGAACGGTATCCCGAATTCCAGCCGTTGATGGCACACATGCAAAAGATACACGTCAACGCGTGATATCGAAACGAAAACGTTATAAAATGGAATAGCAGAAATTCAAATGTTTCTTATTTGAGGGAAATGAATTCCAGGTCGTGTTAATAAACATATTTAACTAGATATATTATTTTTGTTCTTTCCTTCAAATAAATATATTATAGCAAAGAAAACTATTTGCTTACTATCACAGCGAGTTGCTCAATTGTCAGTCCGGTGGCTTAATTTTCTGTGGCCAGTCCGTTGATGTTTGTCCATTTTCTAAGGTGGTCCATTTGGCCAACACTATTTTACTTCTATTATAGAAGTCTTGACGTCCAAAATCCGTATTCCGAACTTCGAACTCTGAATTCTGCATTTTTTAATTCTGAATTCTGAATTCCGCACATTGAAGTAATAAGCAACCCAGATTTCAGGAGTGTATTGAATTCTCCGTGTAGAAACAAAAACACGCAACAGTAATGCTTTTCTTATTTGATTGAGCACACTCTAAATGAACCAGTCTGATTTACCGGATAAACCATATAATTTGTGTTGTCCATGTAAGTGAGAAAATATTGAATTGATGACTACGGCATGTATTGTAAGCACATAGACAGGCCATCATGCTCTAGCAACAAAATTAGTAGAATCAAAAAAAATCCAAAAGAGAGCTGCTTGTATTATCCTTGATAAGCCATATGATGCATCTTTAAACCCTTATTTAAACAGCTTAAATGGTTAAATGTCCATGATCGAATACAATTTCATAAAGCAGTGCAGGTTTACATCTTGCTCCAAACTATCTTACATCTTTGTTTCAAAAGGTTCGTTCCTCTTATAAATTAAAGACTTGTTCAAAGAGTGATCTAATCGTCCCGAAACATAGGCTAAGTATATACAAACAAAGTAATCGTTATGCTGGTGCTGTCATATGGAACTCGATCGCACCTCCAATGCGACAAGCCAAACATATCAAAGAATTTAAAAAGAAATAGTATTCCTATCCATGTGTGTGTCTTACATATTTCTTCATTTGATGACCTCAAGGGAGAACAATTGTTGTAAATTGATTGAGTTACCATCATTAAATAAAGCATTTATTATTATCATTATTATTATTATTATTTTTATGAAGGGATCAACCTTATTTGAATGGCATATATGTTATAGTTTATATGTTTATATAGTTTATATGTAATCTTATGCATAGTGTATGGGTATACACTGAAGATAATTATGATGGAATATGCTTTGATATATTCATGTTTAATATGTAAGAATTATACACAGGATAATTGTTGTTTTGGAGTGAATAACATATTTTAGTTTATATGTTCATGCATGCATGACATGCGTGATTCGCATGCATGAAAACTTAAAAGTTTAATCAATTAAACATGAAATAAAAACGGTTATAAACACATTCGGTGACCTAATCGACTCTGCATAGTGCATAAAGACTCGAATGAGTTCAATAATCTACGGCTTATTTTCTTACAGTCCAATTCCAGTCCTTAACAAATTTAATGAAAAAAATGGAATCGGCAGGATGACATCCCTAAATAACAACAATTCCCAAGGTACATGACCGGTATTCCAAAACTATCAATCATATTTTTAATTAGACCATTTCAAAGCTTATGAGCTTCAACTTTGTCGATGTGGGGGAATCGAAAATACGCATCACTTTTTCTTCAACTGTCCAATATACCAAGCGAGTCGAGATGAACTGATGCGTGCTCTTGTGCCGTTATGCACAGTTTCACTTAAAACAATTTTTTTTTGAGATCCATCGGTCTCTTACCAAACAAACGTGGCAATAGTCGAAGCTGTGCATGTATACTTACTGTCAAGTAAACGCTTTTAATTTACTATCAAACTACTTGTACTTATATACTTTCTCATCTGAGGAGTTACGTGCCAGTTGTGAACATTTTGTCAACTTGTATAGTTTCTCGTCCCTCCTTCAACTAGTCACCAAGAGTTCCCCGATGGTCTCCTTATAGCATTTGTTCTACTATTATTCCAATGGATCTTTTTCTTTCTATTAAATAATACGTGTATAAATTAAACAAACTGTCATCTTCATGTTATTTTGTGTTTACCGCCAACATCTTTAGTATTTGTTAAATACAAAGGAGAGGATCTCTATAAGAACATTTCTTCCGTTCCACTCCTATTAACTTTGTATGTATTTAAATATATATGTTGTAAAAAAGCTGAATAAAATATCTTTAAACCAAAGCTTATGAAATAAATCATCCCTTATGTTGTAAAACAAGTTTAATTGAAGTTCCGGCATCGAATTCTGTAGAAAAAAACACACTTCTGTATCCTAATATGAAATATCGCTTATATTACAGTGCTGAAATCCATCATTTAATTGTCTAGCATACATAAGTTATGCATACTAGAATAATTTAAAATAGGTAAGCGAATTTACTCTATGCCTCAAAATTCAAAATTCAGAATTCAAAATGCTGAATTCAGGATGTGGAATAAATTCAGAATTCGAAACGCAAGACATGGAAGTGAAATACATGTGAGCCAAATAATGAACCTGTTTACCTCAACAAAACGGAAACCGATCCTCATTAACAGCTACATTATACTCGCATCATTAATTATGAACGTGCTTCTGATAATGATCACGCAGCAATGTGTGACGTAACGTGCATTGTACACATGTAAATGTGCAAGGTAAAACGATTGTCTCGTATATAATAGCACTTATAATGGCGGCATGAATTGACGCTTATATTTCTTTGAAATAAAGCGGATACACTTTCCTACTTGCAGTACTAATTGCAGTACGGTTCACGCATGGTTGTTTTTCTGTTCTGTGGAAATGATACAACATGAAATATCATGCTCATCGTGTTGCAAAACTTAATTTAGCATGTCGGAATTGTGTCTACGGGTTGCATTATGGGAGGTGTGATCGTTCTGATCAGTGTTTGGAGATTATATAATCTCTACGCTGATCCATTTAACGAGAGATGATGACATAAACAGACACTGTAACAGAACATTAACACGCAGATGGACTATAATCTGACTTCATAAAAAAAAGATAACTAACTGATAAGTTGAATTCCAGCAAATGGTGCTTTTATTTGCTTAGTATAATAATTAAAATGTTATTTTAGTGAGTCTGATTATGGAAATGTTGATCCCTTAACCCGCTAAGCACGACTATAATAACCTTTGCGACCATTGTAAAACCAGATCAGCCTAACTCGCAGGCTGATCAGGGTCATTTTAAACCAAAACACCCTTTGTCACATAAATGGAATGGTAATAATTATATCCATTATATATATGTAGCGGGTTAAGGGTTAATTAAATCACCACCCGCTATACTCAGGCGTTTATTGAAAATGCATGGTCTTTACCATGAGCAATATTCTCTTAACAAAGCCTGTTTCTTAAGACAGGTCCAATTTAAATTAAAAAAAAAAATGCAATTGTGGTTCCTTAAAACAGGGGGTTTCTCACTAGAGATGATCTAGAGACAATTATGCTGCACAACAAATGTTGAAATGCCTTAAGTTGCAACCTATGCTGTGCATTCAATAATCTGATTTTAGGAATCACTAGATTAATCTTCGTTGTCCTCCTCAAATACTAGGTCTGAGGTTGACTTGTGTTAAATAAGTTGGAAACATTAAAGAGAGGGATGCTGGACTATATTTGCCACTTTGCATAGCAACAGTCTTCCTTCCAAACACTATATGTTGATTTGAAAATTCTGAGCCCCCGACACACACATTATCTGGAATTTCTGATATTTCGTGTTCGATATTTAAGACATATAGCTCACGTTGATATCTTTATTGTTTTATTCTGGTGTAATTTCGCAGGTTAAATACTTAATTGCTGATTAGTGTGAACATAATAAAGGTAATACGGACGATATGGAGCAACCTGTTTCGTTATTTCCAGGGGATTTATAAAACATAGATAAAACTTAATATCCTTATCGCGAAATGTCTTATATCTTGCCAAGCCATGGTTTACCACCTCGTATCCAACGTAAAATACGAGCTTTACACCCCAATTCATATTAACGTTGAAATGATTCCTGCTATGGCATACTTTCATCTTATCTATTTACGTCAATATTATTATATACTAGTATCTTTAATATATGCCTGACGGTTACGAACACGTGCATTGTGTGAATCTGTAGATCTGCAATTACGAAAATATATCAAATTTATTCATTTGTTAGATCGTATACTGGTACCATACTGTTTAATGCTTTGGGTTTAGTCTTCGAGTAAAAGGATTAAATGCCATGCAGGGAACTGTATTTAGAGTATACGTGCTAAAACATATTGTTTGGATTATTTTGTTACTGAGAAAAAAGCAGAGATTTTTACTTATTTAATTATTATATTTCAAATAAAATAAACGTGAGTGGAATAATCATGTCCTTGAAGATATTTACATTTTGATTTTCAGTTGTACTGGTTTTTAGTCAAAATAGAAGGGTTATTTGAAATCTTCGAACACACTAGCACAAAACATTTGTCAAACGCTGATATTTGAAACACACGGCCAACTTGAAATCGTTATCAAGCACTACACAGTTATAGGACTGTCTCGAGTTTCCTCTGTTTATTGAGAATCTCTATAATTCATCCATGTAATTAACTGACCCCAGAGCAATACAATAAAATACCCATTTTCGCACAGCAGGGAATCAGTTATCTGACAGCAGATAGGTACATTTAAAAAATTAGAAATAAGTTGGTGTATCAAAATGCTATCAGCAAATAAAGATAAGGTAGTGATATTTACTTCTAACATTTAATTCTGCATGGAAAAAGTTTTAGTTCATTAGCTGGCATGTTAGGTGATTTATTGCCATTTTATTGACCTCATGCTGGGTATGCCGACACCAAGCTGATTATCATATAACTTGAGCTGAGTAGTTACTACATATTTTCGGGACAGTCCTATAACTGTACAATTGCACCTCGATTTATTAATCCAGAACAATTTTGACTTTAAACCGGTTTGAATATAATTAATCAAAACGCAATACAAATTGGCAGTTTTAAAGTTGTCTTCTACCATAGGTTTAAAGCCGCAGTATGTTTTTGTTTTTCATATTAATGGAGATGATAAATACTTTCTGTCAAATAAAACTGTATAATATAAGTGTCAAATTTGCATTAAATCACCACCACCACTCAGGCGTTTATTGAAGTGAAATTTAGTATTCGGTAAAAAGTATTCGATTTTTTAACTGTGTACGTAGAAAATACCTGGGCTATAAATACACTATTTGGCCATGCACACTACATGTGTTATACTAAACACAGCGCCCAAGGGATACAGCGAAATAATACATACTTTCATTACACAGTCACCAATTTAAAAAATAAAGTTCACATGAAGTTACCAACTGTCACAATGTTAAATTATTAAGTTAACCCACATTGTTCAAAAATGCAAAGAAATGCAAACATGCTGCTAGTTCATATTCGTGTTAAAACATCCATAGAAATTGATTACTAGCTGGAGAATCCCCAACATTTGTGAATGGGAAATACACATAGTGACGTCATAAGAAGTTCCGAAATTTATTTTTAGTAGGATAGTGAAACTGACTCAGAAAACGTCAGTGGCGATAAGTGTTGTTGAATCTATTTTAAGAAAATTACGGTAGAAGGTAGATATTATTGCTTGGTAAATAACAAACTGAATAACGTTTTATTTACTTAACTAGGAAAAATGTGCTTAATCGTGCAATAAAGTTACATATTCCTCAAAAAATATAGATATATAGGATGCAGGTGTGGTTATCTTTAAAAGCATGCAATCATAGCGATAAATTCGCAATCGTATTGAAATAGGCATGGCAAAAACTAACATTTGATTACAAACATCTCTAGACTATGCCATATGCTTGATCTTAATAAGTGTTTCAGTCAACGTGCCTATGGTGTGTCTCTGGGTTTAGTCATTATTATGTCATTGCACAAGCATAGTACTGCCCCGGCAATTTCTATTATTTTATTTAGGCTCACGTTTCCTTAAAAAAGTGACTCAAAACTTGTCTAACATTCTTAATGTAAATTTCATCGCGAAACTGTTGTTGTTTATTTATATGTAAATGTTTGGGTCGCTTGTTTCAGCCAAAGTTTTTTTGGACTTTTAAGATCAAATTAATCTACTACCTAAATAAGTTGTATATCAGTGAAACAGACATTTTTACTGGTAAATAAAAATACCTTACTTTTAAAAATCGGTTGAGAAATAAAAAATTCATGTGCGAAAGTTGTTTTTCAATGCAAAATTCTGCTGCATGAAAAAATATGAAACATATTTTTTTTCAGAATTTCTGTCCAAAAATGATTTTAAATTGTTGGATATTAGTAAATTAAGACACACTGAAAGTTTTATAGCAAAATATGAAGTATTACTAAAGTTATTTGAAATTTCTTAATTTTCTGCTGTCCCACCAATAAGGAATTTACATAGGAAATTATTTTGGCTGTAAAATATTTATTTCTTAACCGAATTTCGAAAGTAAAGTAGTTTTATTTACCACAAAAAATACCAGTTCTAATCATATGTTACTGATGTACGTATTATTTAAATTGCTCAAGTTATTGCAGAAAACCCTTTGGCTGAAACAAGCGCCCCAAACAATAGTTACAACAGTTTCAGGTTCGCTCATAGATTTGAATTTGAAATATTGCTATTTTATGTCTGCTTTTAATGACACGAGCTTTTGTTATAAACGCAGCTGCAAAAAGGTAGGAATACAAGCTGACAAGGAAACGTGGCATTCCGAAAACGGTCAACCTTTTAAGAAAAGATCATAAAGAAATAGAGAATATCATGTTAGTATTTAGTTTATCAGGTGAGGCTGAGAAAAAAATGAAGTCTGAGGCTGTGCCCAGGGCTTGATTTTTTTCGTGCCGAACCTGATAAACTGGATATGATCAGGCACTAACATGATATTCTATTTATCATGTTGATCGTTTAAAATCATTTAATTTACCTTTTTTCCGTTTTCTTCCCATTTGTTTCCGTTCAAAAATACCCAGACGTCATCAAATATACCTGACGTCTTCAAAAGACGTGCTGACGTCATCAAAAAAGGTGCACCTGGCTGGATAGGAACGTAACTGCCGAGATAAGGTTTTATCTCAGGCACCTTGTTTCTCGGCAGATTTATGCAGATTGACATGATAAAAACCGAAGCAAAGTATGCGACACCACAAACACACAAGCGTTGACAATAGCTGTATCGCCTTGGTACGATCAGTGGCTACAAGGCCGGGGGAGCACCAGGTTCTAAGGTGCACCAAACATCAATATTACCCTATTGTTATCACATTAAACGGGACAGTGTAAACAAAGAAATCCTCGCCAGGCCTCTAACATTCTAGGCAGCACTAACGGGCAATTTAAGTATAACCCAAGGATGATCACATATATACGAATAAACAAAGTCGGACGGGAAGTGCGGACTCCACAGAACGTAGCGATCCATAACACGCATGTACAACTGCAATTACATTATACATATTTATATTCAAAGGCCAGGGTAGAATATAAAATAATGGCCCCAGAGAAACCTTTCTGACCATTTTATATATTATGCTACTCAGAGATGTTAATTCACAAATTTCTATATAATAAAGTATTTCTAAACCATGCACTGTGGCATATAAATACACTTTTAAAACAATACTATATACAGATATATCCAAACAATTATATAATGTTATCATTTTCTATACTTAATAGAATAAACTAGTACCCGTAACTGCATGATTTTAAATTTAGGTGCATTTATTACTAGCTGTACCTGTAAATATCAGTGATTAGTCAGAATGCTGTAACCCATAACTTGAATCAGACGAAGTACTAACTAACTGCAGTGTATACCTAATGTGTGTAGCACCTACCGCCCCCCGGTGTTTAAGATAAAGTGTGAGATATCACAACCACCAAGGAACGGTCAATGGCAAAAGGACCGCTTAGAAATAAACTGGGTTTTAGATTTCTAAACCTCACTCTTATAAATTCAGTTTTCTATAAAAAAAATATTTTAAAGGGAGCTTACATATAACTGAATAAAAAAAAATAAGATTTCACTTTTCTTCGTTATTCTACCAAATGTTTAAATATATCATAATATTGGTAAAATATTTACGACAGCAGTAATATATAAACAATTTACTTTGAACTATTATAATAATTAATATTAATGATTAAACTAATGCCAGTTATGTAGCAAAACAAATCAAGATTGCATGTGTCCCTTTAAATTATTTCTACTGCTGGTAAATAGTCGTGATTTTAATGGGGCCCTGTTTTATTAAACATTCTGACGATAAATCTCAAATTTAAATCGTTCACCTTTTTCACCTACGCATTTAATGTAGATAATTGTGTGCCACGTAGTGCAGAAATATCACATGCATAAGAAAATGAAATGAAATCATGTTTATTTGAAAAGTGTAATTTATAGTGAAGCATTTAGAAATTGATTTACGATCAAAATGGTCGTAAGTTGTCCCAGTGAATTAGTTACAAAGGAACCTACATTAAAATGTTCACATACAAGTTTCACATGTTGCGTCATCAGAAAATAGCATGTTTCGCTAAAATCCACCTAGTAGTCTCATTCGCCTTCTACCTGTAACGAACTTCCGCAACCCTCTAATGCATGGTACCGATATTGGCACCGCGATTGAAATTTACAAACAGTAACTGCCAAGTTTGTTGTTCTGTTATTGTACTCGTGTAAGAACTGACATGTTTTATGGTAATAAACTACGCTAACACTGAATGATCAAACCTAACAAACACGGCTTTACGTCAGGTAATTTGTAGATCGCACAGGCAAATTTCTCAATCTATTCAGGATATGTCGAGGCTTTCACTGAGCGTCTTTGTATACATACTGTGGTGCTAGTGCAACGTATGTCAATATATGTTTCCATATGTTTCCGTGACTTTTAATCAAAAGTGTTTACT